>CAJNDV010034947.1:0-20669 GCA_905221635.1 Symbiodinium sp. CCMP2456 | reverse complement strand
GTAGTAGTAGTAGTAGTAGTAGTAGTAGCAGTGGTAGTAGTAGTAGTACTACTACTACTACTACTACTACTACTACTACTAGGAGTAGGAGTAGGAGTAGGAGTAGGAGTAGGAGTAGGAGTGGGAGTAGCAGTGGCAGTGGCAGTGGCAGTGGCAGTGGCAGGGGCAGGGGCAGGGGCAGCGGCAGCAGCAGCAGCAGCAGTCGTCGTCGTCGTCGTCGTATAGTAGTAGTAGTAGTAGTAGTAGTAGTAGTAGTAGTTCTTGTTGTTGTTGTCGTGGTAGTAGTAGCAGCAGCAGCAGCAGGAGGTGCAGCAGGCAGCAGTAGAAGTGGTGTGTACGAAGTAAGTAGTCTTACTCGAATTTGCCTTGTTATCATAGCGGCGCGAGTGGTAGGAGTAGTGATGTTTCGTACAAATTTTTCAGAGCAATCGTAGTAGAAGTGATCGTGGTGGTTGTAGCGGTTGTGGTAGCGGTAGCAGTACCTGGTAGAAGCAGCCAAAGGAGCATGGAAATGGCAGTTCCGGTCTGTCAGCCGAGCGGCAGTGGCCCCCATAGAATGCCTGAGTAATACCTCGGCTCGAGACTTCATCCAAGAAGTAAGGAACAACGCAGGTGTCTGTCCTGATCCGCCCACACGTTATGCTGCAGCACATTAGACGACGAGATACCAGCAGCGCCAACAACAGGTGGATGTAGTTAAGCATGACCCACACATGCCCCAGACAGCACCAGCCAGTGCATGCCGGCAAAAGACAAATCCTGCACCAACAACCAGAACCTGAAATCCAGAGGCGCCCAAAACTCCGGCCCCCCAGACACACAACACCCAGCAACGCTGGACAAACCCATACCTACGGCCCAATGATCAGCCCTGCATCATGAACCCATGACCCCTACATTGGCCACATCGCAGACCCAATCTGGTTGAGGGCTTAAGTTGAAGGGCTTACAAGAGTTAAAGACAAGCTCTACCGAAAGCCCCACCCTACCCTACACCCTAGCTTAAAGCTCTAATTACTCAGGGCCGTATTGCTGGGAGCCCTGGCATAGCACGGGGGAGTGAGAGGGCACCCGCTCCGAGGGCTGCGGCAGCAATGTTCACGATGCCTCGATGTACAAAGAGGGTTCCATAAAGTCACTACACATGGTTGCTATAAGGGCTTCTACAGGGGTTGCGTTGTGGAGCTATTTTATAAGAGTCTTGGAATGTTGGAGGGTTTCGTCTTTAGCTTTGGGAAGGGATTTATTGGTGGGATTTATTTGGATCTGTTCCAGTTTTTGGATGCCTCGCTTGGGCGCCAGGTGCTAAGCTGTTGTTGATGGTGGCAAGGCTTTACAGCCCTAGGGCTATCTGGCTGTCCCCGGTTGTTTATGGTGATTAAATTATCGGGGGGGCAGTCTTACACCAATTGAATGATGGTACATGTCTAATGCAGGCCGTAAACGCTCTTAATGAGCTTTTGATTACTGGTTGTGGGTTTACGTAGATGATATCTAACGATATCTACAAGCTCCTGTAAAAACCATACTCCCAGGACTAAGGATGCAGGATTTCGAGACGGATTCGGAAGAGGAGGCGGGTTGTTCCAGTGCAAGCCTTACTATGTGAGCGTATCTCGCACGCAGCGGTTCGGATGGAAACAGACTTCAAGAACGGCTTTTACAGATCTAAGCATCGATGGAATCGATGGACCACAGTTTCAGTAAGCTGGCTGATGGGAACCCAGAAAATTGGGCAAGTTCAAGGCGACGAGTCAGATGAGCACTTCGTGATCGTCACTGACCGAAGACATGCGTGGTGGGATCATGGGGGTCGAACTATCCTCACATGCTGACTGCACTTGCGAAGTCTCCAAACTCGAAGTCAGCCTGCTTTGCATGCAAGCATCCCAGCGATCAGATCAAACTCACGCACTCATTACTCACTCACTAATGAATCTGACATTTTGCACCTGAGTGTCTGCGTGAGCCGAGCGGCTGCTTCGCAGCGAGCCACGACGGAAGAAACCGCCACTTGCCGGCTGTGACTTCGTTTTCGCAACGGCCTCAACCGGGGACAAATAACGTTCATGTGAGGTGTTACAAAGCCAGACTTGAAGGTCTGCAATCCACAACACCCGTCAAACCCCGATTTTGAAGCCCTACAATCCACAAAACGGCTCTACAATCTATAAGTTTATACCCTAAACCCTAAACCCCGTAACGACAAACCCTTGCACCCTACATTTAGCCTATACCGCCTGAGCTGGGCACGGGTGTGATAGGATCTCCGACTGGCAGGCGAAGACGGGAAGTAGGGGAGGGATCCGAGACTGGCCCGGCTCCTGACGATTCGCAAAAATGTCAAAAATGGAATACAACATAACTTAGAAACATAAAAAACAGTGCCATGGAATATATACAAATAATGTGGTACAAAACGAGCGAATACAACGTCAAGTTAGACTGTTAGAGTATGGTATGTTATTGTATGGCATCCTCACTCCCTCCCTCCGTCCCCTCACTCTCTTTCACTCAAATTCCCACTGCCACACACCCCCTCCGACTCCCACTACCACCCCCACTCCACCCCCTAGTCTGTCTGTCTGTCTGTCTGTCTGTCTGTCTGTCTGTCTGTCTGTCTGTCTGTCTGTCTGTCTGTCTGTCTGTCTCTGGCTCGCTCGCTCTCTCTCTCTCTCTCTCTTTCTCTCTCTCCCTCTCCCCTTCATCTCTCTCTCTCTCTCTCTCCCCTCTCTCACTCTCTCTCTGTCTCTCTCTGTCTCTCTCTGTGTCTCTCTCTCACTCTCTCACTCACTTATTTTCAGATTGCTTAGATCTATTCACACACCTTCTCAGTCCACATAGTTTTGAAGATGCCTGTGTTCGTATGTGTGCACACATGTAGTAATTATGCATGTTTCCTAACGGAACCTGTTCGGATAGAAATTGTCGCACTAGAACATCAAGTAGCGTTTGCACTGGCAAGACAAATGATCGTGTGATTGCGCATGCACGCACAGAAAGATAACACGCACACACACACACACATTTGTTTTCTCTCTCTCTCTCTCTCTCCCTCCCTTGTTTTTTTTGTTTTTCTCTCGCTCTCTCTCTCTCTCTCTGTCGGTCTGTCTGTCTGGATGCATGTGCGCCCGCTTGCCTGTGTGTGTGTGTGTTTGTCTGGCAGACAGACAGCCCTGTCTCTCTATCTAGCCTTTCTACCTACCTACCTACCTCTGTACCTGTCTACTATCCACCTGCCTACCTGCCTGCCTGCCTACCTACCTAGCTACCTCTCTATCTATCCGTCTACCTAGCTGCCCCCACCTATCTATCTTTCTTTCTCTCTATCTATCTACCTATCTAGCTATTAACTATCTATGAATCTATCTCTGCACGTATAGATAAAGAGCGTGAGCGAGATAGACATGATATGCCATACACCCGTACATATACATATACACATGTACATACAAACCTCTTCTTGACATCCTTACAAAGCTACCCTTGAAAGGTGACATCCTGGTGGAGCTTGTCGACGAACACCTTGCGTGGAACGGCTTCAGGGGGCTGGGTGGGATCACTATACACTATAGACGTCTCATCATTAATACCTATACTACCTTCAACCTATACTATATTATATACACCCCCGTTCAGCCACGTTCTAGATATAAGGCTGCGATATTAAGACTTTGCGAAGACCTATAGAAACCCGAGTCCAATGATACCCTGGATGCCCTTCGAAGAATCCTAGGCCAGGGTTCAGGTTTTAGGGTTTCAGGTTTAGGGTTTCGAGGTTTATATGTACCGAACCCACCAAATTTACTGAAACAAATTTGCGGGGCACCGCTTTGACACAGGATGAACACTTGGGACTGCACGGATCAATCTATATGTAGTGAGCAATGCCTCCAGGTAGCTGCAGTAAGAACGGCAGCTAAGCCCCTGGAAATCCTAACCGCTGCATCACAAACTCGATGTCTTGAACCGTGAGGCCTGTCGCCGGTCGATCCCAAAGGAGAATTGGCACCAGATTCGGAACATAGCCGCCTTGCACCAGTCGGTCCTTGGACAGGACACCAGTAGCTGTAGAAACAAAGGATGAGTTTGCTGCGGGAATCTGGTTGAGAGTGTGGAAGACAAGCAAATTGGCAGAGCCTGCTATAAATGTTCTGCCAGCGAAGTTCTGCACAATGAAGACATCAATGACACTCAGCTGAGTTCCATGCAAAGGCAAGCTAAAACCATTTTGCATGCACTGAGACATTGCCCGTGGCTTTGCCGTGTTTTCCGACTCTGCGCCGCTTCGATTGTCGGCTCTCATAGGATCTATGCCGAATCCTGCTGTACTTGTTGGTTTCGGTGGCTAGCCATGCAGTGCGAAGGATCTGAAGCTGCGACAATCACTACCGGAGGGGCCAAATTTCTCAACCCGAGCTCCCAGCGACTAGACCCCTACGTACGTGTCGTACGTTACCACCGGCGTGGATTTGGAATAGATGGGTGCTTTAGCCTTCAGGGTTGAGGTTTCAAGTTTCAAGAAGCCGGCGCAGCGCACAAGCATCATAAACAGTTATCTTACCCTAACCCTCCAGGTACCTACTATTAGGGGTCGAGGGGCTCGAGTACCCTATATAGCAGGTACCTGGGGGGTTAGGGCTAAGAAGAGTATGGCTGGCCGTCTTCTCTCTCCTTGCTTCCTGGGTTCAGTGCGAACAGACAAGCGCATGAGGATTCCTTTAAGGGGTACTATGGGGCTCTATAGTAGGGATCGCCTGAAAGGGGTTAGGGGTTTAGGGTTTAGGGTTTAGGGTTTAGGTAGGGTTCTATAATAGGGCTCCTTGAAGGTCTAAGGTTGCATGTTGTTGATGTCGAGGGAGTGCAGTAAGTTGACGTGGAGAGAGCAGGCAGCAGATTAAATCGGGATAATGCAGGGGTCTAAATAATTGAAACAAGGGTTTGAGGTTATATAGGGACTGCAAGGGGGACTTTACCCTAAACACTAAACCCTAAACACTGGGGACTTCATTACCAGTTGTTGTTACTAGGTCCTAAGCCCTCCTGATGCTCGATAAAGCCGTAGACACCCTTGTACAACGAAGGCCGGCTCGGAGAAATCGCCTGAGGGAGCCCTTAAGGAATACATTTATGAATTCTTTTGAAACGACTGATTACTTTGAATATTATCATTATTTATGAGTGATTATGATTATTGTGGCCCCCGAATTAGGTGCTCAGCTTGCAAAGACTCAGCCGAATTCCTGAATCTGGAAAACTTCCAACTCAAAGCACCAGGGGGATTGCTGAGCTGCTTGGTGTGTGGCGATGTCACCTGGATGCCAAGCGCACCAAACAAAGATCTGCGGGCCGCTTTTGGGCCGCCTCCCTGGAACCCTTCCCACCGGCACTTTGGAAGTAAGCTCCGTTGAAGCATGTCCGCTTCTGCTGCCGCTGGCCTAACAAAACGCTCTAATTGAGACTAGATATCCTGAAATGCCTGGAAAGGGTACACAAAACTGGATCATATGCGTCTTGCGACTCACAGCTCTGTGGTTGTTGTTTCCGGTGCTTCCGTGGTCGTGGTAGCCGGCTGGGTGATAATCCCCACCTTCACCATGTCGACGTACGAAGTCAATGCAAGAGGACCGAGCAAACGTCGTGTGCCATGGTAGCGGGCTTTGAAGCTGTGCAAGCACTTGCTGTTGTCCCACGAAATGAAGCGCTTGGCGATCGCGTCCACCTCCTTGACAACCTTCTGGTCGTCAGCGATGTCCTTGAAGATGAGCTTGCCCAGGCTGCCACCATCAGGGGCAGACTCCAGGTAGGCGACGGCGGCTGTTCCCGGAACCTTGCCGTTCACCCTGTGGTCACGTGATCCGCATGCTCTTGCACATCGCAGCAAATGCGGGAGACTGGGACGGAAGACTTGGAGGCCTCCAGCTGCGCTGCCTCCTTGCCAGTCATTGCTTCCCGAAGACGCTTCTCCAGGATTGCACGGCGACGACGACTACCATAAACTGAGAAATCCCCTACGGGCACCAGCACCTCCACTGCGTTGGAGAGCTGTGCCTCCTGCTCTTTCGACCTCAGCTCCGACTTGAGGCGCTGTGCGAGCACTGGCGCCTCCTGACGCACTCGCTCCGACCCACTCCTCTGTGCCTCGAGGTCTGTGATCACGCCATGGGCTTCAGTGTCGGATAGGAAGTTGTCGATGACCTTGATGGAAGACAAGCACGTCAGATCCGGACTGGCAAGGGCCTGTGCCAGCAGAAGCGGTGCCAAAAGCCAGGATCCAGCCATGCTGAAGCCAGCGCGAGGGTTCCCAGTAAGGCTTCTCAAAGTCGCTCGAGCCGCAATGACTGTTCCCACTGCCTTTCGGCCCAAGGATCCGTTCTTAGGCTTCAGACTTACAGCTCCTCTAAGAGCCCGCAACTACCCTTGTTTGTAGAGCCCCATGACTTCATGTCCATATATAGATACAGAAGCGGCGTGTGCACACACACTTGGTCGTGCCTGCGACAGGTGCCTCAGGTACTCCTCCTGGATCGCCGCCACACTGCGGTCACCGTCCTGCTATAAAACTCTCACGGAGGACGCTGCAGCAGGAAGTTTAGGGTTTAGGGTTAGGGGTTCGAGGGATGTCAAGGGTTTCGGGGGTAGCATTCCTAACTTCATCTATCTTCAGAGTATGATTCAAGAGAGGCCCTGGAAAGATATAAGGATGCATACACTGCAGCAGTACACAAGCACAGGAAGAATAGTCTTGCCTCAAAGTTCACAACAAAGATGCCATTACCTGCCTTAGCAGTAGATGAGTGATGGGACAAGTAAGATTACAGTGTTATACCACAAGAGATATGTGCATGAGACGATAATATAATATGTATGTATCTATGAATATATGCATATACATACCCGCTTAAGTGCAAGGGCCTTGCGCGGCTTGCTGACAAGTCAGAAGGAAAGACTGCGGCCTAAAGGTCAGGAAACCTTAGCGTCAAGTACCCTAAACCCTAAACCCTAAACCCTAAACCCTAAACCCTATGTCCGCTGCTTAGGAGTCTGGCCTCGCTTTGTCCGGACGGTAGCAGGCCGTGGGTGAGCTGCGACTGGGCAGAGCATTCACAGCGTTTGGGCAGCTTTATCCCCACCATGGAAAAACTATGATGACGAAGACTCCGACGACATCCACGGCCTATCTCTGCGTTTGCTGCAACTGTAGCAGCGACAACGGCAATGGGTGATGGGAGCATCATGATACATATCTTCAGGATCACAAAGCTTCAGACGGTCTGATATCTCCCCATGTCTGCATCGAGCCTCATGCCGACATGCCTTGAGTCAGCCGCAAGCGTCACCCAACCTGAATCCTGCCTCATCTGCCCTAGGTTCCTCACGAACCCTTTAAGAATAAGCGCACCCTTTCTCCTAATACTCGGTTTTAATGAAGAGATCCCAGAATAAAAAGGGCAGAAGGTTACTACTAGGGAACCTAGTGCCTGAATGTTCCCGAGCATCCCATCAAACGAAAGCTCTCCCTCAGACGTGACAAGCCTACATCCTCAAGCTTCATGATGGGGCCTTAATACTTAGAATTTGGTGTATATTATAGTGTAATTATACTTATTATTGAAGCCCCTATATTAACCCTAAGCTCTACATTACATCCTACACGTAAGACCTTATTACAGACAGCAGACCCATCACGGTCAGGCCTGCAGGACGCTGGGAGCACTCGGATATGCCGGGTTCATGCTTTAAGGTATAAGGTTGACCTAAACCCCCAAAAGTAAGTGAAATAATTGCGGCTCATGCTTTTGAGGTTTGTAAGGTTTACCTAAACCCCCCCAAAAGTAGGTAAAATAGTTGCCCAAGATCCAGAAAAGGCTATTATTCTACATACTTTTGGGGTCCAGGTAAGGGGCCAAGGCCCTTCAACGTATTTCGTGTTCCGTCGCCCCTGCTACATGCAGCCTCTCGGCATTAGTTACAGCTTTGACCTCAAGCCAGAACCGATCAAAGGATCTTTCATCATTGTTCCGCTCTTGTTGCTCTAAACCAATTCTTAACATAGCCCGTAGTCGTGCTGTTTATACTAAAATCTACCCTAAAGCCCTGTGCAAACTATGAAGGCCCTTCTGGGAGTGATTGGGATGTTTCTTGCGGCTCCGGACTGTTGCTCATTGCAAGCTTGTGTCTTATCAGAGCCACTAGTTCACTAGTGTCTGCTTTACCAAAAGAAAGCATCAAGTGGCCAAGGACATGAATCTGTTCCTGGAAGGGCCTAACAGTTTCAATAGGAGTTTGCGGCATGTGATCGTGTAGACGGACTAGCACAGGAATGTTTTTCGTGTTCTTCCACTGGGTCTGCCGCCGTATGTGCAGCCAGAAATGCTGCAGCAGGCAACAGAGCACACTCAGTGGGTTATCACAGCTCCAACTCCTTAACCGCAAACCTACAAGTGCAGTTCTGTTTGTTGAGAGGTGGAGCATGATGGTGCTGCTGAATGGCTACTATGATGCCAAGAGGATGACAGTGAAGACGGGGATGATGACTACTGCCATGACTTGCATGACTATGACGCAGTTTGCTTTGCTCGACGACAGCCACATATTCTCTTGCGCAGTCGCACTAATGATAATGGTGACGACGTTGCTGGTGGCGGTGATCAATAGGTCTGTAGTATGGACGAGTAGAGTTTCGTCATCATGCCCTGCTTGTGGATGTTCTCATCATCAGCAGCAGCAGCAGCCTAAGTTATGCTAGTTTGTCGTCTGCCCGTGGCTAGTTTGTTGTGTGTCAGCGGCTAGTTTGTCGTCTAGTGGTAGCAACTGGTAGCAGAAGTACTTGCAGTCGTGAAAGTGGTAGCTGTCGTCATTGCAGAGCCGGAGTCGCAGTCATTTCAGGAGGCACAGGATCATCCTGAAATCTCGAGGAGGGGCCACCATAAACTCGTCGCCAGCACTATCGAGGTGATCCTCAAAACTACTGACTGCTACTGGGCTCCGTCGCCCCTTAATCGAGGAGTAAACCTTAAATTAAAGGGGCCTTAGTATCATGGCTCAAGGTATATTTCCTTACTTCAGGGGGTATTGGACTCTCTGGGTACAATGTAACTACAGCATAGCATCAGCTTACCCCAAATCCCAAACCCTAAACCGAGGGTCCCCCCCTGAGGTGCAATGTCGACATCTTGGCAAACCAGGTCGACGCGTGTGTCCTAAACCCTCAACCCTAAACCCTAAAGCCTAAGCCCCAAACCCAAAACCCTAAACCCTAAAACTGAACCCTAAACCCTGAAACTAAACCCTAAACCCTAAAACTAGACCCTAAACCCTAAACCCCAAAGCCCCAAAACCTCCAGAAACCAAGGAACCGGGATCCTTCCCCTAGGGCGCGTACCTGCCTTTCTGTATGGAGCCGGTCCTGAGCGCAGGATGCGGTAAGTTGGGCACTGCCCCAATACAGTAGCAGTCTATAATAGGGCGACTCTTAAGGGCCATATATATATATATATATATGGGTAGTTGTCAAAATTATGGTCCCTTTTGGGGTATCCTGAATAATAGGTGCCGTATTGTGATAAGGACCCAAAAAGGGATCATAATTTTGACAACCACCCATATATTATGTATATTATCCCAGTATCCAAGCAGCAAGCATTTGCAACTTGGCTTCTCTTAAGGTTGATGATATAAACCCTGCACTACCCATAATAAGGAATTCTACCATAATTCCCATGGCTTAGGGTCCTTAGGGTAATGCAGGATTTCGATCTTCAACAGTATGTCCCAGAATGAACGGACTGGTGCGAATCTGCGGACAGACTTGGCCTGAAAACTACTCCGAGGATGAGGCTTCAGGTCGACCTTGCTGCAGTCAACACCTCCGCCATGCAGAGCTTTCTGAGAGTGCGGTCCAGGACAATCCTTTCACCCAAAGGGTTTAGGGTTTAGGGTTTTAGGGTTTAGGGTTTCACCCATAGGGCTGTCCGAATAGCCTCCCGTCAGCATCTGCTTGGCACGCGGACCTCGTATCGCACTCGACGTGAAGTTTCTGACCAGCAGCTTCAATTGGGCCTGCCCGGCAATGGATTTTGGACGGTCCGACTTGCGACAGCTAGGTGGCGAAATGGTTCCCACAAGATGGTGGCACGATGCTACTATGTCAGGAAGAACTCGAAGCCACTGCTACGTGAAAGACACCGCAAGTGTTCAAGCTGCCTGAGATCTCCTGACATGAAAGCTCTGCAGACATACCAACCCAGGCACATACAGGTAGAACTGCTGAGCTGACAGTTCTAGTTTTTGAATAGATTTTAATGATGTGTTACTGCTAAAATACTACGTTTACAGTAATTTTACACTATGGAGATAGTACAGCGATGTTGTTCAGCATGCGACTACAGTAGGAAAGCTAAACAGAACTGTTGAGAGGCGCTCTCTTGCAAGGATCCGCGCTGAAGTTCTCGCTTGCAAGGTGCAAAAATATACGTTAACATTCACTTCTCTGTTACCTAACAATACTATGGTACTCCTACAACATGATATATGATAATGTGCGATGATATGTATATATATATATGTGTATATACACACACACACACGCTACTATGCGCATCTTGCATGGGGCTCATGTAGCCATGTATAGCAGAAAACCTTTAAACGCATGTCGTGCTGCTAAGGAAAAACAGGATCTGATTCCCAACATGCGCACGGCAATCATAATCTGGCAGTGTTCTCAACGACTGTCATATACATTGAAACAGATTGTAGAATTTGAAGAAATATACTATGATATGCAGATGGTGCCTTCTCCTCGTTTCGCACATCCTCGGGGATCTTGATGGGAAGCTCACCTGCGCAGCGCAGAAGAGTGCTTTGCTTGAGGGCTTCGACTCGGCGTCAGGGTTGGCTATTCATGATCCAGAGGTCGTGAACGAAAGAAGCTCCCAAAAGACTCAGAGCTCCGAACACGAGAGCAGCGATTTTTTCTCGCAGCTCTCGCTTGCGGCGATCGCCCATGCTCCAGGATCAGGAGCCCTGCGCAGCAAAATACATGAGATCTGGTGGCGACCGCAACTACAAGAAAAATAGCAGTAAGAACAAACACAGTGGAAAAGCAAGAGACTAATCATGGCTCTACAGGGAACGGGAACATAAAGCAAGAAGTAGTCTTTGTCACTAAGCAAGGCGTGGCAGGTCCGAAGAGCATCGCAGCCTTTTGTGGCGAGGGCTTCAGTGGAGACACGAAGCCTGCGGCAACAGGGAAAAGAAGATTCAGGGAAACACAAGAAGCACTCATACACGTGGATACTGTATACATGTACACATACGTATCTGTATATGTATATGTGTATACAATGTATATACATAAATATATATATATATATACACACACTTACATACACATACATACACGCAAACATATCAAAGTACTGTGGATCTATTCCACTGCTGCTCTGTCGGAACGGCTGCATTCTTTTCTAGTAGCAGCGGATGCATAATGCTTTCGTTGCCCGCTGTCAGCCTAAAGTTACTAAAAGCCGCAGCAACCATGCCTTGACTGTAGCTGTCGGCACTTGCGAAGCTTTCGGCGTCGTCATCCTGGCCGGAACTGGAAGTCTTTAGCTTTGGTGCTACGGTGAACCAAACAAGGCCCAAAGCCCCAGAACCAGAAGGTCCCAGAGCCAAGAGTCCCAGACTCTACCACCTTTTCCACGTTTAGGGTTTAGGGTTTAGGGTTTAGGGAGCTCTTATTTCAACCTGCAACCGTAACAAGAGATCTTCGCCCCAGTGGGCAGCCGGCCTGATCGAATATCAACACCTCGGCACATCTGCACTTGGAGGTTCATGGGTAGTTATAAATGGGGTCAGTCCCTAATATGGGTTATAAATACAGCTACCCTACTCCACGTAAGATGTACGCCGGGAAGGTATCAGGTCGTTCTCTCCTCTCTCCACCTCTCTCCGACTAACTCTGTATATGCACAGACATATATGTGCATATCCCCAACCTATCGAATACATATTCTCTGAGAGCATACTCACTGAGGATGTTGCAGATACCAGCTAGGGTGATTGGTCGGGAGGTTGAAATGCTAGTGATGATGTTCGAACTAATTCCAGTAATGCTAACAAGCAATGATAGCAGCAAGATTCTCAACAGCGAAATAAGTGATACTCATTTCAACCCGAAGATGTAAACTGAGACAGTCATACTTGTAATCATGACCATATCATTCGCCGTCGTCACCATCGCAGTGGCATCCATCCTAAAGTTTGCGTAAGATACCGGAGATCAAAACATGGTCCAACATCCGCAATGCTTATGAATGCAAGCCTGGGAAAGTGCTCTGTGAGAGCTTGACGCAGACCCTAAACCCTAAACCCTAAACCCGAGCCATTTCGACAATGACGGCAGGCTCCTAAACCCTAAACCGGATCTTGCTTCTGCGCGCATGAAGCTGAAATTTATTGTGGAGACCTCAGGCTCGGGTTAGGGTTAACCTATCGGCAAAACCCTAAACCCTAAGCTCTAAAATGCTCGAAATCCTAAACTCTAAACCCTAAACCCTAGGTTGGGAGAGAGATGTGAAAGGACACAGGCGACGCACGAAAGGCGGCTTTTTGAATGCCACTCGATGCGATGATGCTCAGCAGTAGGCAAGGCACATGCAGCTTTGGCATGGGCCATGCCTTCTAGTACCTAGTGCATCAAGAAACCCTTAAAGAAACCCTAATAGAAATCCTGATAGAAACCATTATCGAAACCCATGTCGAAATCCCTTATACGAACCCTTATAGAGACCCTTAAAGGGACCCTTCTGACATTATGCTATGAACCCAGGGATTCTGATCCTAGTCAAGGGCTTCATAGCTGCTTAGTATCTATGGTTGTGACTTATTGGGCCTAATTCTTTTGACCACGGGACTTGGTTTGCGATGTCCTATGAACGAAGGATGACTTGCTTTATGTGATGCTTTCCCGTAGCTCCGATGTTCTGTGATGTTCCTATCTCCGGGTTTCCCTAAACCTTAACCCAAACCGTACACGTCCGATCCTTGAAGAGCTACGAGCGCCATCGAAGTTCAGACACCAAAGGTCGGTGATCCGAAAGGTGGCACCTTAGCAGGGGCTATTCTTTTAATAATAATCTGTTTAGAGTTTGTACATATATATATGTATGTATACACATATAATGCGCAAATATACATATCTAAAAATATACACACATACATACATAAATCCATACATTACAAAGGTTACATAGATTACATACGTTACATACATTACATACGTAGATACATAGATACATAGATACATAGATACATACATGCATACATACATAACATATAAATAAATACATATAAATATAAGTAAAAAAATAAATATAAATAAATATATATATATATATACATAGTTAGGTATTTGTTCATACATACAAACACACCCCGTGCATGTGTGTGAACATGAACTCCTCTCAGCCGCGGACCAGTCTGCGAAAGAGGAGGGTAACTCCGGCCCTGGCCGGGGGCTCCATAGTTGTGAGTTCTTCTCGGGTTTAAAGGGATTCAGATCTGGGTTTAGGGGTTTAGGGTTTAGGGGTTTAAGGGTTTAGGGGTTTAGGGTTTAGGGGTTTAAGGGTTTAGGGGTTTAGGGATTTTGGGTTTTGGTGTCTGGAGGTATAAGAATTTGGACACGAGGACGACAATGCTCGAGCCGAGATTGGCCTGCCACCTGTGGCCACATGTTTTCACCGCATTCAGGCGAAGGATGAAAATAGGGGACCCTAATATAGTACCCTAAATAGTAGGCTCCATATTATAAGGACCCCCAATAAGGTACCCCCTATCTTCGGAAACTCCCATATACTCTTCATGGCCGACAGGTCCTCACAGTCCATTGCCCAGCTACACAGCGGTTTCTGCTCGAACGACGTGGATGGTGGCACGGATTTTGCTGTCGGTGGAGATTCTGCGGCGTAGATTTCTGCGGGGCTTTTGATGTCGTGTAGTGTCACACATATGCTTAGGAGTTGCACGGATTTTGGCGTGGATTTCGTGCGGATTTTGATAAGAGCCACTTGTAGTCTTTACCAAGTGTAACCGAAACGAAACTTCACTCGAAAATCCGCGAGGTCCAACACACAATCCACGCATCGTGTCGCCTTGGAGCGAATCAAAAATCCACGAAGCTGGACTTCAAATGGGAGTTTCCGAAAATTAGGGTATCATATTTTGGGGTCCTTATAATAGGGATCCTACTATTTGAAAACCCCAGATGAGGGTCCCCTATTTTCGGAAACCCTCAAATACAAACGGTCCGTGGCGTGGTCGTCAGCAGTGTGAAGTCCGCAGAGTAGTAAGTAGTGGCAAAACAGTGGTTGAAAGTTGAAACGATCCAGCACAAAACCCGAAGCAAGCTATCATTTTTCGACAGTGTTTTGCACACTGAAAGCAGCGAGAATATCCGACGGCTGACATCCTTGCTACATGACTGGCAGCATTACGAAAGAGACAGTCAAAGTTCTCGGGAAACCGCTGATGGTGTCAGCTCAGCATGTTTGGGACAGTCATGTTCGGCGATCATGTTACTCAATGCGCTCAGCACGCTTCTCCCCCAGTGATTGGTACATCATGTTGAGTATATGTCGTTGCACAAGACAATATTTAAAAAACAAGTTCACGAGTACGAAAGTTCACACGAAATCCACTCAGCCAAAGAGCGCCCTTGAGGTCGTTATGCTTGATTGCGGCTTAGGGTTTAGGGTTTAGGGTTTAGGGTTTTAGGGTTTCAGGGTTTAGGGTTTAGGGTTCAGGGTTTAGCTTCCGCGAAACTTTGAAGTGGCGGGGAAGACCGGCCTTCACGTGCTCTCCCCACACGTGGGCGCAGCATGGCAGTGTCGTCTGAGGTGCCCTGACGAATAGCGCTCCATATATATATATATATGTATAGAGAGAGAGAGAGAGATAGTTCTCTAAACTTAGGGCCCCATTAAGGTCCCCGAAATAGCACGGCACCGGTTTGACAAGAATCCTAAAAGGAACCCTAATTTAGAGAACTACCCCTGTGATGGACCAGTAATCCCTACTTCGAGAAGTTGGAGCCTCAATCTTAGCAAAGTTCGGAGTCCGGCTATATCAACAGGACTCCAATCGAGCACACGTTGCACTGTTGTTACCGTTGTTCACCATGAAATGCAGAAAACTCAAGCTCACAAGCACGATTGTTTTGATTTTGATTTTGATTTTGCGACTGTCTCAGGTTGGAGGAAGTTTACATGGCATGTGTCAGTCGACACATAAACACAGTAAATAACCCAGCAATGTTCTCCAAATTGAGAGGACATCAACCACCACCCTGAAGCCAATCCCAGCCTCAAACAACCCCATACTTGGAGGTTCATGGGTAGTTATAAGTAGGGTTATAAGTCCCCTAATATGGGTTATAACTATAGTTACCCTACTTATAACCCCACTTATAACTACCCATGAACCTCCAAGTAGACCCCTACTCCCCTACATCCGTACTCCAAGTAACCCACATCCTAAGAATCCCTAACCCCAAAGCTTTGAATCCAAGAACTTTAAGCCCCCTTCGATGGGGGCCTCTAAACCCTAAACCCTAAAAAAGGCCTCGGGGAGGAGCTTCGAAGATAAAGGCTGCAGGTCCCCGCGTAGCCAGACGTGGTCCGAGGCGAACTGGTTTCCCCTCACTCGAGTTTAGGGCTTTAGGGTCTTAGGGCTTTAGGCTCTAAAGGTTAAGTTAGGGTATTAGAGCTTAAGGGATTTGGGGCTCAGCGTTTGGAGCTTACACCTTTTGGGGTTTAGGGCTTTGGGCTAAACGGCTGGGGGCTTTTTGGAGGCCCTTTTTCGACTGCCTTCTTGAGGTTTGAAGGTGTAGGGGTTTGGGCCGGGTTCAACAACTTTTTGAAGATTTCTGTGCTCTTTCTGCCTTGTCCGGCTTTGCGATCCCAATGCTAGGACTATTATAGCAAGGCTTTGGAACCCCCAAAATAGCATCGGTAATTACTAAGGCCCCTATATTATGCACCAACAGTCTGCCACTTCTGGCACTTCAGGGCTGGCACGAAACAACCAACCAACCGTAGTCGACTCTGCGACCAGGAAGTTGCACACATGGCATGTAATGTAGGGGCCTTAGTAATTAGAATAGGGTTTTGGAGCCCATTATACTATAATTATAAAAAAGGAAACCCCAAAATGATATAGGCAAGTATTGAGGCCCCTACATTAAGTATCCCGAAAAAAAACAGAACCCCCTCACAGGAGATCCGCAGATGAGCCATGTTGGAAAATCCCATCCGTGCCTGTGGTCGCAGTGAGTGACCCGGCAAGGTGCCCCGAAGAGCTCATCCCAGGCATTCTGGAAGTGCGCCTCTGCCACAAGCTACTATGTAAGTCAACGCGCAGCATCCAAGACCGCAAACAGCTTAGTGATTGTCATATTGTGGGTTCATGCATGTATGTATATACACACACATGCTTTACATGATGTGTGAAGAAGTATCCGATAGATGCCGTCAGTATACATACTCTGCTCTGTCTTCAACTTCCTCATGTCCTACACAGGCATATGGTGGTTCTGTCGCCGGCCACGGCCGCGCCTTGACATGGCTCAGCAAAAGCATGTCTCCGGATGATGGTGCTGCTTAATTAGAGGATGGAATGGTGGTGATGGTGGTGTTGAAGGTGGTAATGCTGCCGATGATGATGACCGGGACTGTAACAGTCAAAAGCTGCCACCACCCCACCACCCCACCACCGCCGCCGCCGCCGCCACCACCACCACCACCACCACGACCACCACCACCACCACTACCAACACCAAAACACCCGGCGTTGCTCTGTGCAACTGCTGCAATTCCCAGTAATTGTTTAAAAACGCGTCGCTGCCTCCTTATTTGTAGAAGTAGTTGCAGAGGTGGTGGCTGTAGTCGCAGCAGCGACAATAGCAGTTGCAGTGATACTAGTGAGTGGACTTGCCGCTGCCGCTGCTGCTGCTGCTGCTGCTGCTGCTGCTGCTGCTGCTATTACTACTAATACTACTACTACTACTACTACTACTACTACTACTACAACTACTACAACTACTACGGCTACGAAAACAATTACTGCGACCACTTCTTAGGTTGGGACGGAGTACTTTTGACAGATGACATGCTCGATGCCTGAAGGCAACAAAGTGTCGCTTGCTCTCTCTCTCTCTCCCCTCTCGCTCTTTTTTCTTCCTTGCTCTGGCTGCGTCTCTCTCTGTGCCTTCTTCAAGCGTTCCGAGACCGCATCGTCGCTGGGGCCATTGAAGTCCTTGCATGCAGGGAAATCTTGGAGTTTCCCATGCTACATGATGCAATACAAGTTAGAATGAGTGTCCCGCCACATGAGGCCAGCGAGAAAATGTCTCCACAAGTTCGGGCTTGTCCGGTTCGTTTCATCAGATTCCGACCGCTCTACAGCAGTTAGGGCTGTGGGCTTCTATTGCTGCGGATGAGGCTGACGAAATCCCACTCCAACACTGCATGTAAAAACCATCAGCGTGAAAGGAAGTAACCAGGGATAAAAAAGTATAGACTTTGATTTCATAATGGTTCCTGGAAGGAACAGATCCCCCAACAAAGTATTAAAGTAAGGTATTCCGAAGCCCAGTGATAGCGTCCAAGTGGCTCCTGCAAATACGAATGGCTTGCCAGGCGGCCTCGATACTATCGGAAACGGGCAACTGCTCAGTATTTCTCATGAATCGCTACATGCCTGATGCAGAAAGAAGGCCCTATTCCTACGCAGAAATTGAGGCGTGCAGGCTGTGCATTACATGACATCACGACACATAATTTGCTAAGGATGGGACGCGTGCCTCTCACAAGCGTCTAGGCAGGCAAGGATTTGTGCCTGTCAAGGTGGCAGATACATGCAGCTGATAAACCCCAGCATCCGACAATCTCGGCCTCTCGGGCACGTTCGTCGTAGTGCGAGTGCGGGAAGGTGAGGTGCGTGCCTCCAGCTGCAAGTCAAGATGATTTAGGGCCCTTTCTGAAACGGGTCAAGACTGCACGTCCTCGAACGGGCTACTGGGTCAAGGCCAAAAATACAACAACTACTTTGTCATGACTATACTAAATGTGAAAATATGTTGATGTCATGCTGCGACCTGAAGACACCGTAGCACAGTTTGCTGCAGGACAGCAGCCACCGAAAGCATGCGGTCGAGGATCACATCACTCCCAGCTGCGCAACTCCTGTCGCAAGGAAGAAAGCCTAAGACTAGACTTTGAAATCCCGCGGCTTAGTCATGACTTCTTGCTTATGGAGATTCAACAATCACAGACATGGGTGATTAGTTACATGTTGCCTGTAGACGTGGGGTAGACGCATTCCTTCGAGAAGCCCGGTTTGACACATGGAGAGGCCGCAATCTCTGTACGATGCGTCGAGCCTACGGCAGGCCCACTCTCCAGCTCTTGCTTGCGTCGGCCAGTTTATGGTCTAGGATCCGTTAGTCCATTCGACAGACTCAACGGCAAAGAACTTCCACTTCAAGTTTCCGGCAGGGGAGGCCCACAAGGAGGGCACATGAAAGAACATGAAACCACGAGGTCTGCTCCAGAATAGGATCGCATTTGATGTGCATGATGAGGCACATGCTCGACATACTACTGAGCTTTCAGAAGGATCCTCTTTTGACGTAGCCCACTTCGAACTAAGATGAAGAAGAAGAAGCACCTCATGTAGCAAAGCCAAGGGCAAAGGCTGCGTCCTCGGGGACGACGGCGGTCTGACAGGCAGAGCAGCAGTGCCACACGATCCTGACGAACATCAACTGCAAGGATGTGCTGACTCCGAAGCACGATGCAGGTTATAACATAGGACTGAAGAGATAATGAGAGCGCAATAATGTGATGATGGGGAGCTATCAAACCCCGGCAAATGCATGTTAGTTGTACTCATGAAAACTCCGAAGCTGTATAGTAGATGACTATCCCGCCGCAGTCGTACAAATAGTATATATCCCCAATAGGTTACAGGTAATCCCGTTTTTAGGGTGCCCTAAACCCTAAACCCCCCTAAACCTTAAACCCTAAGTTCCACCTGTGGGATGCCGTAGGCATGGAAGTGGACCTCGTGACGTTCCACCACGTCGAAGGTTTCACGCTTCACGAGGATGGCAATGCCTGCTTGTGGGACTTTCCTGTTTAGTGTTTACGGCTCACTGCGCGGTTTATAGGAAACTTTAGACAAAAAAAAGTAACTTATCTGGGAATCCTTTTGATGAGGATTTGGGGTTCTATGTCAGGATTAAGGATGAGGCTTAGTCCTAAGAATGGGGTTGCTTGTACATCTGGCTACGGAGGGAAAGGGGGACAGCAGACATCCGCAGCTGAGCATGGCATTTAACGATAGAGACTATGCCAAGCCCGCACAAGGCGTTCGTGTCTGAGCTCTTGCATTCGATTATACAGTAGACATCTCCACAGTCTGAAGCTGTCTCTACGAAGGAAGAGCCAAGACGCCATCCTCCGATCGACCATCGCAGTTCCAACCGGAGCGCTGTAGCGACTCATAGCCTCTTGGATGCCCGGGGTCTCAGGTGCCCTAACAACTTAAGCGACAAGCTCTTGTCACTACATGTACCAAACCACAGTCATACAGACGTGACTTTGTAACAGTGTAGTTAGTCGCAGCTCATGTTCCATGAGACTTCCACGGACAGTTTGCTTCAGCGGGACACTGCACTTCTATGCACTTTCGCTGGCACGTCCAACTGATTCCAAAGGATGCTATGTCGGATTCAACTTGTCACCACAAGTTTCATGCAGAAGCCGGGCAACGATAGCCATGCTTCTGCGCCAGCTCTTCGTAGACCTTCTGGTGCTCTGGATCGAACCAGTGTTCCTGACATGTATCAACACAGAGTTCTAAACGCCTGCACTCGTGGTTCATACAAATCTTCCTGCTGGCACAACGACGACCACGACTGGATGCTGCTTATGCTACTCCTCCTACTGCCACTCCTGCTGCTGCCACTGTTGCTCGTACTGCTGCTCGTGCTGCTACTCCTGCAGCTGTTACACACTTCAGAATTCATGTCAGCGACTTGCCGGGGGGCGGGAGTTGTGTCCGTTTGAGGCTATTGGACCCTTCGACATGACTTTGGGTAGAAAAGGGATTTACAGCATTTAAACGGTGTCCCTATTCTGGAGCCCAGGACCTAATGCTCACGAGGAGTACTAGCGCAGCCCCATTCTGTCCTGCAGGCACACGGCGTCTGCTCCCGAGGCTGCCAACACCCTGCCGTGCAACAAACTAAACATGCACATCCGAATGTATGTATATACACACATGTGTGTATATATATATATAGGGAGAATATAAACTCTGTGTACTGTCTTATATACACGTACATGCATACGACAAACGAACATACAGACAGACAGACAGACAGACAGACAGACAGACAGACAGACAGACCGACGGACAGACAGACAGACAGACAGACAGACAGACAGACAGACAGACATACATAGATACATAGATACATAATACTACATACATACATACATACATACATACATACATACATGCATGCATGCATGCATGCATGCATGCATGCATGCATGCATGCATGCATGCATACAGACATACAGACATACAGACATACAGACATA
>CAJNDV010034946.1:16757-27913 GCA_905221635.1 Symbiodinium sp. CCMP2456 | reverse complement strand
TTAGGGTTTAAGGTTCAGGCTCTAGGGTTTAAGGATTTATGGTCTAGGGTTTAGGATTTAGGGTTTAGGGTTTCGGGTTTAGGATTTAGGGTTTAGGGTTTCGGATTTAGGGTTTAAGGTTTAGGGTTTGGGTTAGGATCTGAGGTGTAGAACTTATGAATTAGGGTTTAGGGTTTAGGGCTTAGGGTTTTGAGGTGTAGGATTTCTTGGGCGGGTTAGAAACTACTCAACTTCGGGCCTCCTATGGAGGGGGCGATCGTTTGCCACAGCTATGCGCGATGCCGGAACGCGAAATTGCTTCACTTTGCACGTGACGTATTCACCACAAGTACGACCTACTTACCAAGTCCGTGGATCCGGTGAGTAAGGCCTAGCTGAACACCGGAAACCCCAAACTTTCTAAGGATAAACGTCCACTGTGTGGGAAAGCTGGGCCTCCGGAGGGTCCCTGTCTGTTTTCAAATAGCCAGGAAATCCACGAAATGCAGGTGTTAGGGAAGTCAGGTAAAACATGGTAAACATCCCAAAGCTTGAACCCTAAGCCCAAAATAGGTTTCTCAAGATGCCTAAACCGCAAACCCCAGACTTTGACAGTGCCCAAGTGTCCAGGGCGTCCATAGGCACATCTCAGCAATCAGCAGATCTGTGCCCACCGACACTGCATTCCGCTCCATCTGCAAGTACCGAAGCTTTCCCTGCCAGGTTTAAATGGTTTAGGGTTTAGGGTTTTTAAGTAGTTTGGAGCTTTGGGCTATGATTGCGGGTCCTGAACTCAGCTTTCTGTTCCGTTAATTTGGGGTTTAGGGTGGGGTTTAGCTTTCTGTTCGGTTAAGTTTGGCGCACCAGGGCTTTGGCTAGCCTGGGGAAGTTCAGGGGGTGCGTTATGAAGGCCCCGAAACCCTAAACCCCTTATAGTAGCCCTTAAAGAACCCTTTAAGGAACCCTGTAAAGGAACCCCCAAACCCCTGCGTTATGAGATTTATTGGCGTCCGGCCTGGATAGTGAAGAAGCACGTCTCAGCAAGACGGTCCGCAACGAACACCAGGTCGTCCTTGCTGCTTAAGGCTAAACCCTAAACCCTAAACCCCTAAACCCTAAACCCCTAAACCCCTAAACCCCTAAACCCTAAACCCTAAACCCTAAACCCCTAAACCCCTAAACCCTAAACCCTAAATGGTTTGTGGGGGAATGCGCGCTATTCGGGCCTGGCTTCTGCATTCCCTTACGGTTTAGGGTTTAGGGTTCGGGATAAGTGTCTAAGTACTTCTGGGTCAAGAAGAATCTTTCTCTTCAACCCACCGGGGTGCCTCCATAATAGCTACTAAGAGGGATTACACGAAAGCCAATTGGGGTAATATAGGGGCCTTAATTATTAGAATAGGGCTTTGGGCTCCTTTGCAGTACAAGTTACAATAAGGAGCCCCCGGAACAGTATAGGTAAGTCTTCAAGCCCCCATATGACCTTGAACATAGGCTAGCCTCTTGGGGACTAGCAAATGGTATCTTCGGGATGGCATCAGTTTTGGCTTGGGCTTAAGCTTTCCTAACTATACCTAGACACCACACTCCCAAGCTAAACCCTAAACCTCTAAGGGCTTAGGGTTTAGGAACCCCGAAACCCTGAACCCCCAAACCCTAAACCCTAAATCTTAAACTCTAAACCCTAAACTCTAAACCCTAAACCCCAAGCCATAAACGCAAACCAACAACCAGAAAGGGGACCCATCAATCTCAGGCTCGCGTGGCAACCCGTGGAAGTGTTTCCGGGAGAGTATAGTAAGGTCAGGGAGTAGGCTTTAAGGGTTAGGGTCTAGGGTTTAGGGTTTAGGGCTTTAAGGAACTTTAAGGCTTAGGTGTATCCTGACCAATTACAGACCCCGCGTGCACCGTGGTAAGTGTTCCCTGAGGCAGAGAGCGAAGTTCTTGCCACGCCTCGTGACTGTTAACTGCACTGGCTTGGCTTGCTAAACCCTAAACCGCCCTAAACCCTAAACCCTAAACCCTAAACCCTCTTGACCCGAAGGCTGCTGACGAAGAGAAGGTGGGTGGTGCTCTTCCTCTGGAGCAAACTCCAGCCGCATCGGGACGTCTTGGGTTTAGGGTTTGGGGGTCGAAGTGTTGTATTAAAGGTGCAATGCAGTCTTTCCAGCTGATGCTGATAGTGCATTCTCAGCTGCACCTGCCACATGCCAAAGCTGCAATCAATGAAGGCCGGGGTTTTGGGCTTATTTAGCTGATGCTCTGCGAACAGCTCAATCGCCTTCTCACGCAACGGCTGAAGTTTGCGCCTTGTACCAATCAACCACAAGCCCTGTCTCACCAGTTTGCAGAGCCACGGGAATCGTGGCTCCGACAGAGCTATGGCGGCAGGACACGCGGGCCTCGACGTGTGGGGCACTCAAGCCCTGTCGGGCAACTCCTTAGCCACGCACTCCCCGCAAAACGCTCTAAGTGCTAAACATACAAAGCCACGAAACGTTCCGTCATCCTGACTTCCCCAATAAGCCAGGGAAATAAAAGGTTAAACTTTCAGATTACTACTAAGTTATAAGAACCCATAAAATCTAAAGGTTGGGTATTGGAGAACTAGGCATTGGCAGCATATGTAAACCAAACCAAATCCACCAAACCTTGCACCTGTTGCCTAAGCCCTCAGAAAAAAGACTAAAACCACCAAACTCTCCAAACCCCAAACAGCACCCTAAAGGCTTTCAGAACAGAATGAAACCCCCTGCAATCTCCAAACCCCACACAGCAACCATTTCTGAGCTCAGGGCTCGACAGGCCTAAACCCAAGACTTGCCGATCCTAAAATCAAAAAGCTGCCAGCGAAAACGGAAACCCTAAATCCAAAACCTCAAGAGATGTGACACCTTAAAGCTAAACCCTAAGTCCTACACCCTCAACTCTACATGCCTTACTAGCCTTATGCTTTCACAGTGCCATTAGCGTCCTCGGCTGCATCAAAAACCACAATGGCTTCTGTAGCAATCTTTTGCATCACCTGAGCATGATGGCTTTTGGGGCTTAGGGTCTATGTATTACGGTCTGAGGGGCCAAACTCGAGAACACCACTGTCTAAAGCCACCCAAAAGTCCAAAAACCCTGAGAACGCATGACCCTGAACCCTAAACCCAGAAATCCCGTAAACCCAGAGTCCTAAGCCCTTTCCTCGAACGCCCCCCAAGCCGAAAGCCCTAAAACCCTAGTACGAGTATCGACCTCGTGCCTCCTACAATGAATGCAAGAAGGCTTGGGGCTTTAGGGGTTTAGGGTTAAGGGCTTTAGGGTTTAGGGTTTAGGGTTTAGGGCTTTAGCAATTAGACTAGTAGACTAGGGTTTTGGGGTCAGCTGCATGTCGGTACTCAGTATCAGCTCGCTTCCTCTGCCAGCGTCAGGAGATTCCATGCTATAGTGTTCTAGATGTATATGTGGACTAACGGGGACTATACGGGGAAATACTGGGGATATCATAATAGTTCTTCCGACCCCTATATTAACTCACTTTTCCGTTGCTCTCTTAAGAAGAGCAATGTCGAATGCTGATTTTGAGACATACCCGTAGATTGGCTTGGTAACGACGACGACTTCGATTACGACATATACCAATCTCAACACTATACATGCCTCCTGTCTTGTGATGGCACAATTACAATGATGGCTTCAGCAGCAATAATCCGTGTGCGTGAGCTGTTCCTGACGCCCCTTGCAACCAACCACGGAACTAATGTCTCACCTTGGAACTTTTCTGCTATGGAAAATCCCTTGCATGGGTCATACACCCTGATCCTAAACCTTCAACTCTGCATGCTACAACGCCAAACCTCAAATCCCTCACCCGAAGTCCAGCACGCTAAAAGCAACTAAACATCTGAACTCCTAGCCCTTTATGCGACTTTCCACGAACCCTTCTAAACCCCTGAAGCTTACGTCGGTAACCCCCGATGATCTCTCTTCTGGTCCAGGCACGTGCCCCTCTGTAAAACTGAGGTCCAAGTTCGAACATATCTGATCCAAGAAAGGTATCTTCCTGAGGATGTGGTCTTAACATGCTTCGAGGGTTCAGGTTGGTGAATATTCCTGCTATTACTTTTTTTTTTGATTTTCACTATTGTTATAACAACTAAACCCTAAACCCTAAACCCTAAACCCTAAACCTATAATTATTGGTATTATGATCACTATGATACTTATAACTGGAGGTTTCGGGCTTTAGGGTTTCTGGGCACGGCGTTGTGTTCTTGGGGCCTGTAATTAGGGTTTAGGGTTTAGGGTAGGGTGTAGGGGGTTCTCAGGGCTGGGGTCTTTTCACAAGAGACCTTCAAAGCCAAAAGGCGTACTACAACTCAAGGTCTGTGTTATCCTTTGAAGGCGCAGGTCACGGGCCGTTGCAGCATAGGGTTTAGGGTTTAGGGTTTAGGGTTTAGGTCTGCGAAAAAGCTCTGCAAGCCTTTTATCTCAAGCAAGCTGCAACCCTAAGCCCTAACCCCACTTTTCTAATCCCACGCAACTTGCAACCCTAAGCCCTAACCCCACTAAACGCGGACGTATGACTCTGAGGTCCTTCATGTTAGAACCCCTTCTCACTAGCAGGCCTTACTCGATATGAGGTTATGAGCCTACCTCCAAAACCCAGACACCATACTCTGTGTTGTTTACCTTGTTAAAGCTTACTTAGGGTCTGAGTGCTCTCGCCCAAAGAAGGATACCTTTTCAATTACAGTAATTGGGATTAGATAAGCCCCAAGAGGGTGAGGGTCATCTACTCAGCCCCTAAGAAAAGCTGCCTTGCATGGCGTCACGGTTTCGGGTACCGAAATTTGGGTTTCGACTTTTGGGGCTTAGCTTCGAGGCAAAGCTTTTCGGTTCGGGATACCTTGCTTGGAGCTTCCAGGGATGAAGATAACTCTACTTCGTCATGTTAGGGCTTAGGGTTTAGGGTTAGAATAGGGTTTCCGAATAGTATATTCTTCTCTGTTCTGTTGCGGACTGTCGTGCAAAAATGGCATAGGTAATTATTAAGGTCCCTATATTACCTACTTGCAAAATCGGTGAATCCACAGTTTTGAGAGAAAGCTCGCTCCCTCTTCTCCGTACACAAACCGCTCGAAACTCGAACTCTTTGTGAGCTTGAAAGCAGCGCACAGTTCGGCTGCAGTTGTGCCTTTCTTTACGTCCACCCTGATGACATAGATGGCGCGGCCTGTCCTCTCCACCTGCCACTGCCCTCCTAGAAGGCTTGTTCTGAACATGTCGCCGTGCTCTGCAACATCTCCTCGGAGCGCGCAGCGCTGGTTTTCCAGCGCAGTAAACAGCTCGTCGTAGTCGCCATCATGCCCACCAGCCATCATGCTCCGAAGCTTTGTCTCCCAAAGTGTCGTCTGCAGCATCATCGGGAAGCTCTTACCGATCACTGTGCTCCTGCGTTTCGTTCACTGCGCTCACAGCAACCAGTCAAGGATGCTCCTCAACAAGGCTGGGCTCAGCAGCACGGCGTCTCGCAGTAGGCGGGGGCACAAACTCCATAAATGCACCTTATGTAGTTTGGGGTCCTAGCTAACAACCACAGTTACCTTGCTTGTAACGCTACTTACTAGCTCCCTTGATCCTGGGGTACATTGTGGTACAATTATAATGAGGAGTCCTATAGAGCAATATTTGCAATATTTACTATATGGGCTGATAGGGCTTGCAAGTGGAGATACTGCTACGACGGAGTCAAGGCCCCTGCAGCTACGCTAGGCCACTGACCCTCCAACACCTATCTTCAAACCTTTGGCCCTGAATCCAGGTGTGCAGAGCTACGGTTTAGGGTTTAGGGTTTAGGGTTTCTAAACCCCTGCACTCAAACTCAAAACCCTAAGTCCTTGAACCTATGCCCTAATCCTGAAACCCTCCACCTATCAACCCTAAACCCTTCAAGCCAAACACTGAAGCTTGAACCCTAAACCTCAATCATGCCGCTCAGAATGAGCTAATGTTTTTGCACCCTTGCCCTATCTGGGTCGGGTTGCGTCCACGATCACCGAACCCTTCCTACTCCCTAAACCCTAAACCCTAAACCCTAAACCCTACCCCTCCTACAAGTCCAGAGTTGGATCCCCAAAAGAACAGAACACAACGACAACTGAGAGGTGTCCTTAGTAAAGTCGCATCAGCAGACAGCCGCCTACATCAGATCCGATTTCAACAGAAAATGAGCTCAACGAATTACCCCCTAAACTTTGAACCTTAAACCCCAAACCCCAAACTTTGAACCCTAAACCCTGAAGCGAAACCCCAAAAGCCGTAACAGTTCCCTGCTGGGGCTAAAGGTGAACCTTTGGGATTTTTTAGGGTTTAGGGTTTATTGCTCAGGCAGGTTATACTTCAGGAGGGTTTAGGGTTTAGGGTTCAGGCAGGTTATACTTCAGTAGGATTTAGGGTTTAGGGTTCAGGCAGGTTAAGGGTCCGCTCCTACTAAGACACCCGTCGCTCCACAAATAATTGGCCCCCAGTGGCAGCAAGCAAGACTTGTAGCGATGGAACCTTTTGGAGAGACAACAGGCGGGAGTGTTAGGAGTTCATGGTCAAAATCCGCAAAACCGAAACATCTACCAATGAACTTTCCACGAACTCCGACAAAACGCTGGGGGCGGGGGGTGGCTGTTACGGTTTCACGCCTTTTTCGTTTTTTACGCCAGACCTTCAGTTCGGATCTAATCTATGCGATCGGATCTGCAAAGAGTCGGCGGATGTAATGTGTAGGTGGCCTTCACAATCTGACTGGGGTGTTAACAGGTTTTTTTTGTAATGCCAGGCACAGGGTTATACCATAATTGCAACAAGGAGCCCTCCATATTTGGCTTTGCACAGCTGCGATAGCTCAGGAGGAGGGTTTAGGGTTTAGCGATCGGGTTGAGTGGTTAGGGTTTAGGGTGCATGACTTGGTTGTACTTCGGACTGAGCATGAGTGTTTAGGGTTTAGGGTTTAGTTCTGCATGGACTGTTGCTTTGGGACCTTGTCACGGTTGTTGGGCTAGGGCTTGGAGGCACAACCAAAGGCCCTGTACCCCCCAAATTTATTGAGATGCCTGGCCTGAAAGCGGGTTTTGTCGTCTGGCTATGGTCGGATAATATACAGTTTAGTTTGTATATATATATAGACATATAGACAATATGTCTGTATGTACAACTCAGGAAGCAAAGCTTAGCTACCTACAGAAGATGTCAGGGTCTTCGTTTCAGTCAAAGTTTCCAAGGCGAGACGAAGTCTTCTCTTTATTTTTCTTTTACGGTTTAAGGTTTAGTTCTCCCTTTGGCGCAAGCATCTCTCTGTTATGTAGGAGCTTTGATGATTATAGTTGAGCCTTTGGGTATGTTATAGCGCAACTAGAAGATCTTATTGCTACATAAAGGAACCCCAGGCAATAGTACTATTCAGGCACCTATTTTTGAGGACATATGTTGCCAAGCTCACTCCTTTCGCAGGGAACTTTACAGCAAGCCCTGTGCGACACAGCACAGCGGTGCAGAACTCACCTAGGAACACGTGAAGCCGTAATATGGGAGGGGTCTTAATAATGACCCATACTATTTTGGGGGCTCATTATTATAAATATAGTATAATGGCCCCCCAAAACCTTATTCTGATCATTCAGGCCCCTATAGAACCCTTTAAGGAACCCTTTAAAAGAGCCCCCCCAAAACCCCATTCCAATTATTAAGGCCCCTTTAGTAGTCTCTTGCAGCCCCGGCCTCGAAGTAAGACCCTGCATGTAAGCCCGTACAATCCCTACGAGGTTTGGGCTTAGGGTAAATTTAGGGTATAGGGTTTAGGGTTTCAGGGTTTAGGGTTTAGGGACAATGCCTACAAGGTTTGGGTTTAGGGTTTAGGGTTTGGGGACAATGCCTACAAGGTTTGGGGTTGAGGCTTTAATCCCTGCAGCCACTTCTTGAAGATTCCTGTCACAAACCCCGAGCGGAAAAAACTTGTCGACCTGAAGAAAAGGGAGCAGCACATCCCAAGGAGTCTCAAGGAAGCCCGAGAAGACACAAAATGACAAACCCCTAAACCGTAAAGCCCGAGTAGACCCTAGACCCTAAGCCCTAAACCCCTAAAACCTAAACCCTTCAAGCCCTAAGCTCTTGAAGCCCTAGAATCCTACACCTTCAACCGCCCAAGTGGCTGAAGCTCCGCATGAAGAGGCTTAGAGAGCAAGTCCAATATCACCCTGAGCAGAGGTAAGGGTTACCAAACCCTAAACCCTTTGGGTTTGGGGTTTAGGGGTGCAGTATCACAAGGGAAGTCAATGTCAACTTTTCGGATTATTTTGGGATTATACCTATAGCATAAAAAGGGTCAAGGTTGCCGCCAAGAACCTATATTCAACCCTAAACATCGCTAAACCGCAAGGAAGGGGGGGCGTTCAAGTTCATGCTCGCGAGCGAGGCTTCTTCGTGTAGGGTTTAGGGCTTAGGGCTTAGGGTTTCTTCTGCTTTTCTGTTTGCGATTTTGTTTGCAGGTTGCTCAGCCATGGAATAGGTGCAAAGCTTCGGAAGGTACCGGGGCCCAGAGGTACGGTTGATGGACAAAATCCTGCATGACCTTATATACCTAAACTATGGGATTTATGGTACCATGCTGTATTTGGGTCATGCAGAATTTTGTCCATCAACAGTATGTACCTAGATCTCAACAGCAGCTGTAAATTGGAGCCTTTTAAAGGCCTCTCCCCCAAATCGGGTGGGGTTTGATAATATATACGTTAAGAACCCAAAACCCACTTTTTTGCAGGTTCTTATTATAAACCCTAATATTGGATTTATAGGGACCTACAAAAATGTAGGTTTTGGGTTCTTAAGGTAGGGGCTGTAATAATTACCTATACTACTTTGGGGGCTCCTCATTGTAAGCATTGTGGGCCCCCAAACCCTATTCTAATCACTAAGGCCCCTATATTATGTTGCTTTGGGTATTTGAGAAGGGGGACGCGCCTAGAAGAGTGTGCAGGCTGAAGCTCGGGAGGGGGTGGTAACTTGTGCAGTTGGAACTGTGCTATAAGGGTTTAGGGTTTAGTCTAAACAGATTCTAATGTACAATCTCGCAAGGACTTTATGACAAGTGAATTTGCCATTGCACAACTGCAACTCTGACTCATACACATCTTCTCGGGAAAAACGCCCTTATCCCAGCCCGCATACACACAAAATGAACATCGCAACTCCTAGATGAAATTCTGCTGAAGAGTCCCCCAACACCCATCAGCTGTCGCTCTGGATCCGGCTAGATTCCCTGGCCAGCTCTACATGTCAACACGAAAATGCTGCATCCCCAGTCCCCAAACCGTGACCAAGCCTGAAATGCTGAACCCTGACACGAAACACACCTCATCTACGCATGTGGAAGCAGTTGTCCTTGACTTACATAAGGGCTTCGAATAGACAAACTGCTAAACATGTTCTTGGCAAGCGTCGGCTGCTCATGCGCAAATCTGCTCTTCTGGTGGTACGTGTACCTGGAGCACGTTTTTTCTGGGCTTGATGTAGGGGCCGTCATGCTTCAAATAAGGTGTAGGGAGGCTTGGTTTATTGTAACAATAGCAGGGAGGGAATAGAAGCATTAATGATTCAGGCACTTTTCATGCTATTACGCCTTTAAGCTCGGGGTTGAAGGGATACTTCCTCCGGAGCTATAGTGTAAAGGCCTGAACAGTCGAGAACTGAACAAATGATTGTTATAGTGGCCTTCATTATTAAAACACGGCCTGGGGGCATATTATACCAAAAGAACTGTAAAGGGGGCATACGGGAATACTCGTCGAAAGATTAGAACTCATTATTCGACCCCAAACCCCCAAACTTCGAGTCGTGCGGTCTGGGGGTTTCTGAATCTAGGGTTTGCGGATTAGGGTCAGGGGGTGTAGTCTTTAAGGGCTTAAGGCTTGGGGCTAGAATATATTTAAGATTTAGAGCCAGTTTAGGGCTAAGGACTCCGGGGGAAAGAAGCAGGTGATTTTCAGCAGAACCTGCCTGAAGTAGGCATCCGGGTACTGCAATCCTACTGGCCAGTACCTATACCACAGTTTAGGGTTGAGGGCCCCTAACCCTAAACCCTAAACCGAGGGCTTTGGGGTTTAGGGGGTGTTTGGGGTTTTAAGGGTTTAGGGTTTAGGGTTTAGGGGGGCTTCTCCAAGGGTCCCAACAGCCGGGTTGAAAACTTGGGGCCAAGTGCCCTGAACCCCAAAACCCAAACGCACGCAAACGCCCCTAATCGCTCCCCCAAAGCGTAAGCCCCAAACCACATTTCTAAGCATGCAAACTTCAAACTCGAAATCCCACAACCCCAAGTAAGACCCAAACCCTCAGACCTAGACCCTCAACATAGCAAAACACTCAATTCCACGGTCCGGACCCTAATTCCTAAGCTCTAAGACCTAAACCCTAACAACGAAACACCTAAGCCTAAGACCTAAACCCGAACCCCAAGAACCAGAGCAAGCAGCTCTGAAAGGCAGCCCAGTGGCTGTAAGAAACGAGTAATCCGCTGTCTGAGGTTGTTGCACTCCTCATCCGTGATCCCCTGGGCTGTTTTAGGGTTTGGCGTTACGACTCCGGCCTTACTTCAGGGGCCTTGATAGTTAGAATACGATTATGGCACAATTTTTACACACCCTAAACCCTAAACCCCAAATCCTACCCAGGAGCCCTGAGGAATAACACTGGCCATTACCTAGCTTTCGATCTTCTCAGTTTAATACCTGGCAGACTGGCTGCTTAGGGTTCAGGATCGGTTTGGGGTTTAGGGTATTCCAACGGGTTCTGCTTGCTTTCTTTTGCGAACTCCTAATTATGCGACCAGAATGAGGACACATGAACTGGCGCCGCAAAGTTCGAAGAGTGATGGTCGGAAGGGCATGAGCGCCAAACATCCGTCACATGTGGGAGTTTTCGAAAATCAGGGTTAACTTATTTTGGGGTCCTTATAATGAGGATCCTACTATTTAGGGTACTATATTAGGGTCCCCTACCTTAGGAATCTCACATGTGAAGTCACTCTGCTAGGCGACTACCTTCGGCCAAAACGGCCTGGACGACTAGGGCGGCGGCCTGCAAACAAGAGTGGGAAACCCTAAACCCCTAAACCCTAAGCCCTTAAACCCCTTAATCCTAAACCC
>CAJNDV010034946.1:1285-13677 GCA_905221635.1 Symbiodinium sp. CCMP2456 | reverse complement strand
CACTTGCTGGTTCGCCGGGGCTTGCAAAACAACAAAAAAGCGGCAACAGCAAAAAGAACACCCGTTCCGTCCCATTCCCAGCAGCATCCTTATACCAAACATGATTCTCAACCCTGAGGGTTTAGGGTTTAGGGTTTAGAGTCCCTTCAGGGTTTAAGGTCTATCGCTTTACAGCCTGCGATGCTGAGTTTTACGATTAAATCTGGGGGTTTGAATCTACGGAATCGGCACATGTATGCGCGTGCTGTTCCTAGACCACGCCCTTGCAGATCTCACATGAGAGTAAAGACGCATGCACAGTACCATGCCACCCGTGTTTCAGCTGCTTGAATCACCATTCTGTAGCATGCCTCCAAGTAGAACGTCGCGCTGCTTGCACATTCATGTGTATGAAGTATGTGCTGACATGCCCTAAACCCTAAACCCTAAACCCTAAACCCTAAGCGGCGTAGCACATCTAGGCCCTGAGGCATCCAGCATATTCTTCGTACACCTCTTCACCCGTGCAACCTTCTTGCTGCCTTACGATTTCCGGTGAAGAAACTACCGTACCGTGCAATACATAGAGGTTTGAGTGACTAGCAAAACTACTCCTCAGGGTTCCTAGCCTAATTTCTCCCGAAACCCTTTTCTACCCGAAACCCTAAAACATGGGTAGTTGTCAAAATTATGGTTCCTTTTGGGGTACCCTAAATAATAGGTGCCGTATTATAATAAGGACCCGACAAGGGACCATAATTTTGACAACCACCCACATGAAGGCCCCCACACAAAATGGCCCCTAAACCTGAAACCCTAAACCCTAAACCCTAAACCTTAAACTTGGAGCTGTCAGCTGAAGCACAATTTTTTTGCTAAACTGACATGGAAACCCAAGCGGCGTCCCAACCCAGCCTTTTGGCTTAGGGGTTCAGGGTGTAGGCCTAGGCTTGGGGTTTTGGGTTTAGGGTTTAGAGTTTTGGGTTTTGGGTTTAGGGGTGTGGGCTTTGGGTTTAGGGTTCAGGGGTGTGGCTTTAGGGTTTAGGGGTGTGGGTTTTGGGTTTGGAGTTTAAGGGTCTGGGTTTAGGGGTCTATAAAATTAAAACTTTGAAGCTCCTGCAAGGCTTCAGGAAATTCTCACTTTAGCCCTATCTCAACGAAATCCCTCAACCTTCAAACCCGAGCACTGATCCCCTAAGCCCTACCTCCCGTAACCCTTGAAGCCGAAACCCTAACCCCTAAACCCTGAACCCTAAACCCCAAACTCCAGCCCGGACGAGCGACATTCTGTTTCAGGAAGCGCCGTAGGAGACTCAACTGCTTTGTCTCCTGGCTCTTCGGACTTGGTGGAGTTTAGGGCGTGGACTTCGGGTTGAACGGCCTAGCCTCCTGGGTTTTGGCTGGGGGCCGAGAGAGTTTAGGATTTTGGAATGAAGGTTTAAGGGGTTAGGATCTGCGTGAGGGCTTCGAGAAGTTAGGATTTAGGATCTAAGGGGCTTTCTGGATTGAGGGTTCGCAGATTTTCTGGTTCAATGAGGATCAGGTCATGATTAGGGTTTGGGGTTTGGGGTCCAGGGTTCGCGGTCTCGCGTTCGCAGATTCTTCGGGCTCTTGATGAGGGTTTAGGGTTTAGGGTCTAGGTGTAGGGTTTAGGATTGAGTGACGCATTTCGCAAACCAGACCACGCACTAGGAACCACTTTTTCTTGCAGCGGATCCCTTTGTGAGAATCAAGGGAAAGAAAACTGAAAAGCATCACAAAGGGCTTGCTACTTGTAATTTGATTACAACTTTTTTTTTTGGTTGTGTGTGTGGGGGCATACAGGCGTTCTAAGGGAACATGAGTAGTTACTACATGTTCGTGCCGGCCCAGGCCATTCTGTGTCAACAGGGTCACCCATGTAGGATTCCAGAAGTCGCGCGACCCGAACCAGGCCTCCGGGCCTCGGTGCACATCAGCATCCAGGCTTTTGTGGATTCGCTGGGCAAGACCAGCCAGATCTTGTCTAAACCCTAAACCCTAAACCCTGAACCCTAAACCCTAAACCCTACACCCTAAACCCTAAACCCCTAAACCCCTAAACCCTAAACCCTAAACCCGGGCTGGCATTTGCTTAAAGTTTGTGAGTCTCCGAGCTGCCCCATCTCCTGCAAGACAAGGCGGTCCTGGTAGTGCATACCCTAAACCCTAAACCCTAAACCCCTAAACCCTAAACCCCTAAACCCTAAACCCTAAACGTGCATTCCTGGGCCTTCCCCTGACCAGACTCGGAGAGGGAGCTTTGAAGCGGCCTCTGCCGTGGCTGCTTCACCTAAAGCTCACCAGCACTTTAGGATTTAAGGGAGTTTCCGAAAATTAGGGGTACCTTATTTTGGGGTCCTCATACTAAGGATCCTACTATTAAGGGTACTAGATTAGGGTCCCCTATTTTCGGAGACCCCCATTTGAGGCTTTGGATTCAGGAATTCAGGGTGGAAGGCTTGGCAACTGGGGCCTTAGGATACTTAGGGGACAGTGTAGGATCGAGGGTGCAGAGTTCACTTCCTGTAGTCATGAAACAGGCCCCCTCCCCTTACTAGGGATTCTCGTAGGGATCAGGATGTTGGGGTCCCTGAAGACAGGATCGCTTCATCGGGGATGTACATATAGCACCCTTGCAACACCCTAAGAGGAACCCCTATGAAACCTTCATTTTGAAAGCTGTCGCCGGTCGTCTCAGACAAAGATCGCTCAAGAGCTCTCAAGCTCCCTTCAAAAGGCAGGAGCCTAAAACCGACCCAACCCTAAGCCCTAAGCCCTAAGCCCTAAACCCTAAACCCTAAACCTGCCAACGCTGAACCCCTAAACGATACAAGCAGCTTCCTGAAACAAACCTGCCCTTTCGTAGCTGAACCCCCACACCTAAACCCTAGAACCCTAAACCAACCCACCTAACCCTTAAACCCTACAGCCCTAAACCCTAGAACCCTAAACCGTAATGCCTAAACCGTAGAACCCGAAACGCTAGAACCCTAAACCGTAATGCCTAAACCCTAGAACCCTATAGAGCCCCTAACCCCTGAACCCTAAGACTTCAGACTCAAACTTCGCCCCTAAACCCTAAACCCTAAACCCTAAACCCCTAAACCCTAAACCCTAAACCCTAAACCCAAGCCTCTAATTATCTTTGTCTTTGCTCAGTTAAGGTGTGAGCATACGGATCCGAGACCTCCCACACGAGACTGATGCCACAAACCTTGGCAAGTCTATTTCCGACAAGCCCTACTGGTCTACTGCACATGCTACTAAAGCTATCCTAGAGCTATCCTGAAGCTATCTTCAGGCTAAGCGCTAACCTAACACGCCGGACAAAATATATCAAGACCGAGTTTTGGATGAGGCGTATCTAGGTGCTTTCCATCTCAGGGGCGTCAAATCACAACCCTGCCTAAACCCTCAAAACTATACCCCTAACTAAGCCCCTAAACCCCGAAGTTACTGAACCAAAAGTCCTAAACCAACCCTAAACCCTAAACCCTAAACCCATGAACCCCTAAACTCCAAACCCCCTGATCTCTGGGGTCCGAATCCCACTGCCCGAATCCTCCGCAGCTGGACCAGCAGCCCCTCAGCAGGTTCGTTTTAGGGTTTAGGGTTTAGGGTTTTGGGTTTAGGGTTTAGTGCCGGTCCACACGGGCGCCTTTTTCAAATATGAGACTACGGTTTGGGGTATGAGGCGCTTATAGTATGAATAGATTTGAAAAAGTGACTTAGTGAGAGGCGGTGTATAGTATGAATAGATGTGAAAAGGGGACTTGAGAGGCGTTTGTAGTATGAATAGATTTGAAAAAGTTGAAAAAAGGGAACAATGATACTGCTTGTCAAGGCCCCTATACCAACCCTAAAAATGCAACCCAGCAAAGTTGTCTTTTGCTGGTGCTGCTTAGGTCCGTAAACCCTACACCCTACTATCAAGTTCTAGAGGGGTTTAGGGCAAGCTAGGGTATACTCTGGGGGGTCCAAACAGCCCGAAGTGAGGACGATTTATGTAGACTTGGGACCCCGATCTTGGTCACGTTTCTATCCCATAGGAGTTCGGATTAGGGTTTTAGGGTTTTGGGTTTAGGGATCACATTTCTATCCTATAGCAGTTCGGATGAGGGGGACCCTTGGGGATATGGACCCTCTCAATAAGGTCCTTTCAAGAGAGCCACAAGTAGGGTTAAGAAGGGCCTCCCTAATACTACCGGTTGCTGCCTAGGATACTAGGGTTTAGGGTTGAGGGTGGCTTTAGACCACTTTCAAGCTTTGGGGGCATGGGGGTTGGCGTCTTGAAGGTCTTCGGCAGCTTTGGAAGAGTTTCGGCTTCAAGAGATTATTGGATGTAGGGCTTGAAGTGTAGGATTTGCAAGGGGGCTTAGTTAGGGCTCTTTAGGATTGAGGTCGAGATTGAGCTCGGATGTGCGATTCGGAAAGGCGAACATGTCAACCCTAAACCCTAAACCCTAAACCCTGGCCTCTGGACTTGGTGCGTTCGTTGCATAGGGATCGCGACGCTATTCCCAAGGACGCGGCTGCGGCAACACAGCTAAAGCCCACAAGCGAACCCACAGGCTGGAAAGAGGTTTAGGGTTTAGGGTTTAGGGCCCCTCAACTTTCACTGCCCTAGACCCTAAACACCAAGCCAAGCACGAAGACTGAAAACACCAAGACAGCAAGCAAGGCCGCAGGACCTTCGTCGAAGCTAAAGTGCGAGAAGCCAGAAAGCCCTCAGAACCCTAAACCCTAAACCCTAAACCCTAAACCCTAAACCCTAAACCCGAAATCGCTAACCCGAGGTCCCAGACTAAATCAGATCCCAAGCCTCTACCTATAGTCTCCATTGTAGTTCCTTTTTGGGTTTAGGGTTTAGGGTTTAGGGTTTAGGGTTTAGGGTTTAGGGTTTTGGGGTTACCTTTTGGGATCCTTAATCTAGAATTGGTTAAACCAAAAAAAGGAACTACAATGGAGACTATAGGTAAATCCCAATTCCCAAATCCAAACCCCCTAATTCTCGTAAACCCCATTCCCCCCCCCCCCGCCCTTTTCAAAAGAAGCGCAGACACTCTCGGGCGACCACCTGGGTTCGTCTCGCGCTGAACCGCGGCCACGGCGGCCTGAACCTGTTTTGAGCTGGCTTGTGGTAGGCCCTCAGAATCTAACGTAGGGGCCTTAATAATTAGAAAAAGATTTTGAAGCATTTTATACTATACTTATAGTCAGGAACGCCCAAAATAGTATAGGAAATTTATACCGCCCCCCTTAGGGTTACGGGCTCAATTTCCTTGCGTGCTTCGGGGACTTTTGGATTCAAGGGTGCTTAAAGAAGTCAATGCTGAAGCCCCGACTCCTACAACTTTAGGGTTTGGGGTTTAGGGTTTAGGGTTTGAGACCTGTGAGCCACTACTTGGAGACGGGACTTCACCATAAGTAAGTTGATAACACCCTCAAGTGGGTTTCTAAGCAATCCTAACCATATTATAGTCACCATGACGCTAGCCAGAAAGTCCCATGATCCTTGCAGTGAGCCGCCATGGACGGAAGAAACTGAAGGCCCCATCGCTCAAAAAAGCTTTGCGAAGTAAGCCTACCTCTAGAGCTTCAGGGCTTTAGGGTCTAAAGGGATTTTGGTTGGTGTTCAGGGCGCTGATTCGGCTGCACCAAAATATGCTTTATATTCTACTGTAGATACCAGCTGGGATTTCGGCAAGCCTCGCCCGGAACCCTACACCTTGGACCCTAAGCCCAATACTCTAAGCCTTATATTATGCCCTGGTCCGATACCTAAACCCTAAACCCCTAAACACTAAACCCCTAAATCCGTAAGCTACTAGATCCCTAAACCTAAACTCCTAAACCCCTAAACCCTAAACCCCTAAACCCCCAAACCCCTATACCCCTAAACCTTAAACCACTAAACCCTAACCCCTCAACCCCCCAACGTCACCGAGGAGCGCGGTCGTCACAGGCTTGCCTAGCCAAGCGCTCGTTGTTCTCGGCCTACCGAAGGTCTCGGGCTGAGGGTGCAAGCTTGTAGAGGGTTTAGGGTTTAGGGCTTTAGAGGGTTTTGGGATTAGGGCTCTAGAGGGTTTAGGGTTTGGGGCTTTAGAGGGTTTAGGGTTTAGGGTTTTAGAGGGTTTAGGGTTTTAGAGGGTTTAGGGTTTAGGGCTTTAGAGGGCTTAGGGTTTAGCGTTTTAGAGGGTTTAGGTCTAGGATTTAAGTACCGAGGCTGAAGACAAGGCCAATATGGGTCAGACGAAGGCCCTAAACCCTAAACCCTAAACCCTAAACCCTAAACCTAAAACCCCAAACCCTAAACCGCTTCCAAGGGCTTCAGGAAGTTTAGAGGGCATTGCAGTGGCTCCTTGGGATTTCTTAAGGTTTCCTTAGTGTTTCTTTGGGATTTCCTAAGGTTTTTTTGGGGTTTCTTTTTAGAGGGTTTCTTAAGGTGTCCTACGGTTCGTGGAGGTTCAGGGTTTAGGGATCTAATGCTACAGGGGTCTCTCTAGAAGGTGCTTTTGTTCAGGGCTTCTTTTGGGAGTTTAGGTTTGAGGCGTTTCGGGCGTAGGGACTCTCTCTCTGGGCCCCTAAACCCTAAACCCTAAACTCTAAACCCTAAACCCTAAACCCTAAACCTGCGACGTAGATGCCCGGGTTCGGCGGGCTTTGGTTTTGGCTACTCGGCCTCAAAAACCTTAAACCCTAAACCCTAAACCCAAACCAGGAACTCAGTTCAGGTCAGTTTTACGGCTTCGGCTTTGGGGTTTCGGAGGGTGGGGCTTTGAGTTTGGAGGTTTAGGGTTTGGGCGTTTAGGGGTTTAGGGGTTTAGGGTTTACGCGGTCCTAGTAAATCAGATCCATCTACCCCCATAACTTGATACTCCCCTGATGCCTCATACTCACCCAACTTCAAACCGGACCTAAGCCAATCAAGAACCAGAGCATAAGGATACCGGAAGTGTGGATTTCAAGCATCTTTCTCTCAACTTCAAGGAGGGCTCCTTGCTCACTGCAGATGGGGTCCTTCCGTTTCGGGTTTAGGGTTTAGGGTTTAGGGTTGAGGGTTTAGGGGGTTTAGTGTTGAAATCGGGACTAAACCCCTTAACCCTAACTTAACCCTAAACCCTCAAGCCTCGGAAGCCTGGACTAGGGCTCCGGGGGTCTCGGATGGGCACGGGCAGCTGAACTAAGAGACAGTTGTCACGGGCTTAGGGTTTAGGGGAGTAGGGTTCAGGGTTTAGGGGTAGCAATATCATGACGCCATTCTCTGACACATCGAAACCCCGAACCCCATGACATGACCTCACACCCTGCCCCCAAAACTTAGACTACTAGGCCTCCTCTGTAAACTGTAAACCCTAAACCCTAAACCCTAAACCCTAAACCCTAAACCCTAAACCCTAAACCTCAAACCCTTAAACCCTATTACTAAGGACTATAGGGTTCAGGGAGCCGCAGGCGAAGTGTTGCAAGTGGCCTCCTTGACGCGGAGGGCCTGGCAGCTTCGACCAGGATCCCTTGAACAGAGCCCTTGTGGTCTTCAACCGCTCTCTTCTTCAGGAACCAGGCCCAAAAACGTTCAAACTTTTTCGGATAGACCTGATAGATAAGGCCAAAAAGTTTAAAGTTCTCCTATTGGCTTTCTAAGACCGTGTATTTGGGGCAGAATGGAGGGTAGTTAGGGGTTCCAGGTACTCACTCTTGGGTCGAAGGTTTAGAGTTTGGGGTTCAGAGGCCCAGAGTTGGGTGTGGGTGTCGGTTTAAGTAGCTCTACTCCTGTTAGGAGGTAGGCGACACATGAATGCTGGAGATCAATACAGAAAGGAACCATAGCCTCAAACAACAGGAACACACAAGGGCAATAATGCAGGGGCCTAAATAATTATCTATACTATTTTGAGGGTTCCTTCTTATAGTTATAGCAAAATAAAGGGCCCCCAACACCCTATTCTAATTCGTAAGGCGTCTGTATTACACAATTAAACTCGAGGGCTTGGCAGGCAGCACGAAGGATTTCGACTTCAGCCGCTTAAGAGTGAGAGCGCGAGATAAGGGAACGGGTTTACGGGTTACGGGTTAAGGGTTTAGGGGGGGACGGGTTTACGTGTTTAGGGTTTATGGGCTTAGGAGAATGTAAATACAAAGAGTCACCCGCTTCGTTGGGGACGAGACAAGACCTGTACTCAGAGGCATGTGTTTGCACGCTGCTTAACATCTACCGGCCTGCCTTGTTGTATGTTTGTACTACTTGTACTTCAAATATTGACGGATGCAACACCCGGACCCGGTACCCTGAACTACTACATAGGCCCGAAGCCCCGGATCATTACAACTCCAAAGCTTCCCACTATTGAATCTATTGCAGCCGAATTACCTCTTATTCTCGACCAAACAATCCAGTCGGAGTCCTGCAAACCTAACCTTACACGATGAACCCAAAACTCTAAACCCTAAAGCATAAACCCTAAACCTCCAGGTCCAAGACACTCCACCTCCAGAGACTCGTTATAAGTGTGCTTATAAGTAGGGTAGCTATAGTTATAACCTAGATTCAGGGACTTATAACTCCACTTATAACTACCCATGAACCTTCAAGCAACTCCCTTCAACCCTAAACCCTAAACCCTAACTCCAGCTCCTAAATGCCCCTAAACCCTAAACTCCCCCCTGCTCAGCTCCTGCTCCGCTGGCCTTCACTTCCGCCTTAGCCTTCTGCATGGCAGCGGCCAAGGTCGGGATGTCCACCCTGCACTTCGTGGTTTAGGGTTTAGGGCTTATAGGGTTTATGTTCTTTTCTAAAGGGCTTAGGGTTTAGGGGTTTAGGGTTGAGGGTTTAGGGCTCAGGGTTTAGCTTTAGGGTGTTCAGCCGGTCAGCCAAGCCCTGCCCCCCAAACAAAACTGGTGGTCACGACGGCGAATACTGAACTCCCGAATGCAAGCTGTTATCGTTGGGGGTGTGTAGCTTGCTGAGAGATTGGACTTTAGACTTCAGGGATTGAAATTGAAATCCAAAATTTAGGTCTAGAGAATACTTTAGGGATGGACATTTCGCGATTGGGTAAACAAAATTAGGGAATTCGAGCTCAGGTATTAGGTTATTGCTAGGGATGGTTCTTGCCTGAGGGTAGTCGAGGTGAAGGTCTGTGCTGCTTGGGATGGATGTGAAGATGCTATGGAAAGGGTTAAAGATCGGACGCCGCTTCACCGAGAAAGTACATGCTCTTGGTCATCATGACCGTGCTAAAGATCTTGAACGACTTGAGTGCCTACACTAACAGTGCCTGCCCGTGATGGTGATGATGATGATGACGATGACGATGATGATGATGATGATGGTGATGATGCTGTTGATGTTGGTGCTGTTGTTGTTGATGATGGTGATGATGATGACTCTGCTGCTGCTGACAGTAATGACCGACAGCAACAGGGGCAGCGGGCACGTGAATCCACCGTTTTCCGAGGGCCTGAAAACCAACCGGCGACCTCCAAAGTAGAGCAACTATACTGAGGCATCCCCCAGACAAATAACATGATGAGGCCCATTCTTGGGAGAAGCCAGACCAAGGAAATAGTTGAGAGTATAGAAATGGATGTTGGAAAAGAAACCTAAACGAACATCCACTAACACTCTGAACTGGAAATGGGGTGCAAACTGAATGTGGCCACGGTGTTCCCTTTTCCGCTTTGCGTGTCGGCTGTTGCAAACTGTGGTGTTTCGCATGAACGGCCCTGCAACGCCAGGCAATTATTTCCGAGTTGAGTAGGAATACATCGAGAGGGGAGGAGGAAGGACACTCTGGTCACGGCTCACACGCCAGGCTTCCCATTCATCGACACTACTCGCTACCCGGCATCATGCCTGTGGTCTAATGCCTCCTGAACAAATTGCAGCACAATCCACGTTAGCTAACATCTCCTGAACAACTGGATGCGATATCCACGTTCGATTAACACCCATTTTCTGCTTTTCGACTGAAATGGACGTTGGTTTCGCACATCCATTTTGCAGCCGGTCCACGATTTCCCCCGATAGCTGTTTTCTGCTCGACTGTGCCTCAAAAAAAAACGTCGCACTCACCTGGATGTTGGCACTGCGTAGCCCTAAACCCACCGAAACCGAAAACCCGACTTATTGAGAACTCCAGCACTCGCCACGAACACTGAGTGCACGTTGGCGGAGTGCATGTTTGCAGCTGAGCCGACTTTTTTCTCCTAGCTTAGCAGATAGGGTTTAGGGTTTAGGACCCTGAACCCTAAACCCTAAACCCAAAATCAAACCCTATAAGCCCCAAAACCCGAAACCCCGAGCTCCGAGACCTGGCCGGGTATCCCAAACTGTCGCAGGAGTAGTGGGGCCCAATGGGTGGATCTTCGGGTTTAGGGTTTAGGGTTTAAGGGCTCATGGACATCAAAGACAACTCCGCCTTGTACAGAAGACTTGGTCGTCTTTCTTGTAGCCGCCCTGCCAAACAGGTAGGGTGCATCGTCCTGAACCCGAAACGTAAAACCGAAGTACGAGCGATCAGCGCAGACCAGATTTCGACGTGTCCAACAGCACCAAGCAGGCAATAACCCCAACACCCATAACCTGTTCGAAACCTTATATCAAACACTACAAATGGCCAAAGTATGCGGCTTCGAACACCACCAGAGACCCGGAGAACATTACTACAATCTCGACTACCTCCGAACCCCTTCAGCCTATTTCCAACAACAAGCGAGAAATCCACTGCATCAACGCGGACCTGCTTGCCGCTGAAGACCTGCAGGTGAGAGTCATGTCAGGATTCCGACTTGGGCTCAGGGTTTAGGGGTTTGAGGCTTCGAGGTTTGGGGCTTAGGGTTTACGGGTTCAGGGCTTAGGGGTGTTATGCTTTGAGACTTGATCTGAGGGTATGCACCCTGTCAGGTTGCATCCATAACTCAAATCAACAGGTGTAGCGCGACGGCCGGAAGGGTTGACGGTTCAGTATGAATGGGTGAGTATCTGTGTGGCGTTGAGTCATCAGGACAAGAAGGAAACAGCTGTGCATCCATCTGGCTAAAGAGTCTGTGCATCATACATACATGTCAGCACATACATACATACATACATACATACATACATACATACATACATACATACATATATATATATATATATATATATATATTTGTAGATATGCATAAACATATGTATATATATATATACACAAATTATAGATAACTTGTAATGTACGCATGTATGCATGCATGCCGCAGGACATCTGGCCAGTGGCACTTACGCCCGTTTTCTCTCCTCACTCTGCAGCTGTAGCTTACGGCCGTTTACGACCATGCAACATACTATATATTATATATACTGCATTCTTAAATTATACATTATATACTATATATTGTATAGACAAGTATATACAATGTAACTATATGCTATTTACGATAAAAGTACGATCTTTGGGACTTAGGGGCTCTACTCCAAACCCGTGGCTGCGAGCTAACCTTCGAAGCAGTTCCGGTTTTGGGGTGTAGGGGTTTAGGGGTTTAGTGGTTTAAAGGTTTAGGGTTTAGGGTTTAGGGATTAGGGTTTAGGGTTTAGGGGTTTAGTGGTTTAAAGGTTTAGGGCTTAAGGTTTATAGCGGTTGAGGGGTTTAGGGGTTTAGGGGTTCAGGGTTTAGGGGTTTAGGGGTTCAGGGTTTAGGGGTTTCGGTCCCCGCCTTCCACGTGAGGTAGCCCTTTGGCAGATCCGGTGGGGGCTGCTTGCCCCGGTCCTCACTGGAAACCGCAAGTAGTGCCTTTAGATAAGAGTGCTCTCCACTGCAAAGACAGGACAGGGGAGAGAGAGAGAGAGAAGGAGAATGAGGCGAGAGAGCGAGAAAGAGAGGGATGGATCCAAACCCCGAAACCTAAACCCTAAACCCTAAACCCTAAACCCTAAATCCCATGTTTTGTAATGTCGTCTTCTCGGTGCATGGAAAATGGAAAGGCCTCCACACGAGCGTAGGCGAAGCTGTCCTGATCCTGCAACGCGATTGGTCTAAAGGCATCAGGGTTTAAGGGTTTTGGGGTATGTTATACTATAATTGTAACAGGGAGCCGCCAAAAATGGACTAGGTATTTATTACGGCCCCCATATCATAGGCATAGGGTTTGAGGGTGTAGAGTTTAGAGCTGTTTTGGGTTTAGACATGGTTGGGGGGGGGGGCTTGAGGTTTGTAGTTTAGGGCTTAGGCATTCAAATTTAAGTCCATACTTTTATGCAGGAGGTTGAGGAACATGGTTCAGTGTTGAAAGGTTTAGGGTTTAGGGCTCAACTTCGACATTTTCATGCAGCATGGACATGTACCTACCTTCGAACCCCGAAGGCACCAGTCCCCCGTACTATAGGACCTGAATGCCCTTAACCCTAAACCCTAAAC
>CAJNDV010034945.1:14315-27921 GCA_905221635.1 Symbiodinium sp. CCMP2456 | reverse complement strand
CTCGGGCACCGGGCGCATATTAATGTACTATATGCACAGTCGATACATATATACGTACATATAATATATATATATATATCTCGATATGTATATATATATATATATATATGCATATATATATATATATATCCTTCGAATCAAAAATCTATAAGACGTTCTTCGACAAAAACACAAAAACTAAATACATCCCCAATATCCTTCATATATATATATATAAACAAGAAACGTAATGTAGAAAATAATTATCTTCTCGTCAGCTTTGATTACAAAATAAAAATGCACAAAATAATGACACATCAATTTAGAATAAAATCCCGATTCAATTCAGCAAGTAATAAAACAAATATTTCAAGAATTAACTGTCTTTTGTAATAAAATATTACGTATCCCATGATCATAATATCATCATCTACGTTATTACATCAACTCTGTTTTTATTTTTCTTTCGCATCAAACTCTATAAAAACTTGTAATTAACAAGTTAAGACCAGCTTGTTACAACATATTACGTATCTCATGATCGTCATAATCTCATCTCATCTATATTATTGCATCAACTCTGTTTTTATTTTTCTTTCGCAACAAACTACATCAAACCAGAAAAATCAACAATGAATAATTCAATTTTATTCACGAGTTGTTGAAAGCAACGTCTAATTAGATATATCTCAGAAATTTATACCCTCCGAATTTAGAATAGATGGAAACTCTCGGAAGAATAGAACTTATTCGTTTTCCAAAAAACTACAAGGTAATAGAAATCATAGCAAAAAGCGACCTATTCTGCTCGAACTCATAAGACATTTCTCCATCGATTTCTAAATTTCAGCGCTGTGGGGAAACATGAACATCTTTTGTTCAGAATATCTTCAAACCTCGGTTATCTGAAGGCAAAAGGAAAGCTTTCATTTCAAACTGTAGTGACATCGCAGAAATACATAAATGTGAAAATGTATCGTTTTTCATACTCAGAGTTTAGGGCTAGGCGGTGCCTAACAGCCTTGAATAACAAGGTTCTTTGAATAACAAGGTACCCTCAACCACATTCCCAATGCATGCAGATATTGCCTCACACACAAAGAAGAACTCAAGGGCCGAGCTCAAGGCGAAAAGGCCGCGCTCGTGAGTTGGGCCTTGCACACGAACTATAGGCTGATTTATAGCATAAGTCATGCAGTTTCTGCGCGTCGAAAGGGGCTGAGCCTGTTGCTTGGCAGGCTTCATGAGGTAGGAGGAGAGATAGGAGTGAAATGCTGGACCGGAGTCTGTGTCTAGGAGAGGAGTCGATGTTGCAGTGTTTACGCTCACACGGCTCGGACTTGCCAAATGAGTTTTCAGGATCTCGCAAGGGTTCAAAGCTGTTTTGCGACTTTCCACATGCAGGCTGAGGAACTCAGGAACCTGGCAGTTGAAGCTTGTGCACCTCTGGTGCCAAATTTACAGGTCTGGAACTTCTTCCCCTGAGGATGCACGCAGAAGATTCGAGACTCAGAGCCCGGGTGGCCAAACGCCTCTATCCGGTATCTTCTCTTATTGAGAAGGAAATGCCGAACGCATAAAACTTCAGAGTACCTGTTAGTAACCCGGCGGGAACTGGCCAAAACCCTCGAGGTAAAGTCCCAGTCTGACTCCGGGAGACACTGTGGTCTCAAAAACTCGAGGGCACCGTCCTTACGGCTCTTTAACCTTTAGTTCAAGGGTATGATCTTAGGCAATCTGAGGTCCCTAAGTAGAAGGGTTCCTTCCTGGAACTCCCAACTCGTAGCGGCGCTTCCCCACCTCGTGTCCCGCAAGCACGACATTGCAGCTTCCACTCGTGACCTCGATGGCTCGCGGGGCACCCGTCATGTCGATGCCTTGTGGCTAAGTTTACAACCTGAGCCACTACTCTCAAACCCTGAAACCCTCAGACACTAACACTCACCCGAAACCAGAAACCTCTAACCATTAAAATGAAAAAACAGAACCCTTCGGTACCCTAGTCACCTGAGTACAGGGCCGCGTGGCATCTCCCCACTGAGGCCCTGGCATCCCACACCCGGGCAACTGCATCCTCGCGGAGTTTAACGTTCCAGGACTGAGATCCAAGCTTTTAGGGCTTGCGATTTAAGGCTTTCGCGGATGTTAGAGCTTGTAGGTTTACTTAGGAAAATATACAGGCTCGAAGACGGGACGGTTCATCTTACTGTTTTCCGTCCGGATGGTTTTCACTCTTTCTTACAGGCCTTGGGGCTTACTTTCCCGCGCATTGGCAGCACCTCCAGTAGAGCCCTCATCAAATGCCGACTAGTACCTGCCACCTATGGTCGAGGCAAACACTGCTCCAAAGAATCCTAAGCCCAAGCCATATAATCCCGGAAACACTATCAGTATCATATGCCCTTTCTGCATCCAAGCTTGGATCGTCGGCCAGGACGGACACACCAGCATCACGCCAAGCCGTAGCAGTACTGGCTGCAGCCCATGATCTTACGATACCAATTTTGACCGACAAGTTCAACTGCAAGCACAAGGTGAAAGGTCTTGAAGAAGAGCAGTACGCCTTGATTGCAAAGAGGGGGCAACAACATCGTGACACGCTGCAGTGGACGTGAGGACAAAGCTTTGAGCATGAAGCCTCAACCCTGCGAAGACAAAGCTCCGTCCTCTCCGCCCGTGACAAGCTGAACGCTGTCAGGGCTAAATGTAGCACAAGCCACCTTGGCGACACTTTCATGTTTGCAACCTAGACTATCAGTCTGAATCTTGAAACGTTGCGTTTCAAATTCTGGATCTGCCGTCATGGCTATATTTGGGTCTGGGCGGTTCGTAAGGGCACCTCCCCAGTTTAGGACTCTTTGCTTTAGGGTGTCGGTGTTGTATTGTGGGCCTGGATTTGGGGTCAATGGGGCTGGTAAGAGGGATCGACGTAAGGAGAGTCTACGAAAACGTATCACCGCAACCAGCTTGGTCATGAGCCATAAGCGTTGACATGGAGAGCAGGGAAGAGGAAAGGAACTTCCTTTCAGTTGTTGGCTCGCTGCTTCGATGCCGAAAGAAGAGAGACTTATTTGTGCTAAACTTTGGCCTAGTCTAGTGGCAAAAATACTGGTAGTTTCAGTGACGAGGATGGCAGCACAAGGCAACACTGCCCACTGCTTCGTTGTCTATTCTCAGGATTCCGAGACTCAAAACACCAGAAACCTCAACCCTTAGCTTTAAATTCTGGGCCACTCAGCTGAGAAACGAAAACAGCCGAACAGGCTATGGCCCTTGCCGGATCAGCGTGGCCCATCTCCTGGACCTTGTATCTATGGACTGCTGTTGCTGTTGAAGTGGTTGCCACTGCTGCCGTTGCTGCTGTTGTCGTTGCTGATGTTGTTGCTGTTGTTGTTGTTGTTGTTGCTGCTGCTTTTGGCGTTGCTCTCGCTGTTGCTGCGTGGTCATGGCTGTTGCTGCTGATGTGACTTGCCTGCTCTTCTGCAGTGCTCTTGAAGCTGCTGCCTCCGCCGAGTATGGAAACCTTCACCATCGATCATGAAATCCATAACTTTGGGTCGAGGGCGCTTCAGGTCTGAGGTGTATGGGAGTTCCGTCCTTAAGCGTTTTGGGCGCCATTGCCGAGATTAAAGAAAAGGCTAAGGGTTCAGGCTCAAAGCAGCATTCCCCAACACTGCGATTCCCATTGCGGTACGCTCCCAACCGCTTTCGCCGAAAATCCGGGCTGAGCTTTAGGCGGTGGGGGGGAGGGGGGGTGGGAGCACAGGACACCTCAGGCCACGGCCAGCTTGCCCGTAGCTACCTCTCAGGCCGCCCATGCTCGGAGAGGCTTCCGTGGTTTAATTGGTGTGGGGGTTTGCTTTTCGGGCGAGGAGAACAAATGGGAAGCATGTGGACTCGACTCTACACCGTGCGGGGAAGATGGCGGCATGAAGCCCGATGCTGGTTTTCTTGACGCTTACGATCAGATGAACCCAGGATAATCCTGGAAAGGTCTGCAAATGGGTTTGTTAGGGTCCAGAGGCGCTCAACGTAAGACACCTTCGGCTCTCCCAAGACGGCCGGACGGGGCTCGCGGGCTGAAGCGCTGCTGGAGACGCCCTTAAAGCAGGGAAGCCCTGCTAAACTCGGACCTTCATGCAGCGAGTTCTGAATTCTAGGCCCCGAACCAAATCCGACCCCGAAAACCTGAAATTGGACATGCACGGCCTGCCAAACGAAAACCTTGTGGTTCGCGCAGATCGTTACAACCTGCCGCGTGCGTCAAATCGGTTCGGAACACTTCCGTTCCCTACCCGAAAGCCGTCGGCACAGAACTTCTGTATTCCCGAATCACTGGACCAAGTTTCGAGGGTGTCATTGCTAATTACAATCCGGAGCAACACTGTAAGTCCTGTTCAAGCCATTTGGGGAAAACAACGTCTCTCTCTTTGTCTCGCAAATTCGGCTAGACACGACCTTGAACCCAAATACAAAACGACCTCTCCCGGGCGCACCAAGGATCCATCAGCACAGAAGTTTGCACGCCTGAGCTGCGCCTCGTGTCGGAACTCCTGTTGGCAAACTTCGAGCCAGGTACACGGCTGTACGACAAGCTGAGGGGTGGGGCCGTTGCTGTCCAAGTGCTCAATGCTCAACGAGCATTTCCGAGCGAAAGCTCGTCTCCTGGAGGCACCGACCATCAGCGCAGTTCCACAGTCGTGCAATCCAATCGCAACCTCGGAAGGTATGACGCAAGCTTCTCCACGTGAGCGTCCTCCTTACTTGGCATAGAGTTAGACCAAAAGTCCCACACAGTCCATGTGGCGGTCGCCTGACCTACTTATCGGGGCACAGCCCAACAATGAGGGCACTCAGCCCCTGCAGCAAGCCTCCCCAGTGGGCGGGTGGGTGGGTGCCTGCCTATGTCTACGCATGACATGCGTTCCGCGGACAGTTTTGCGAGCGAACCCTTCTGCAAGAGCATAAACCCCACTTGACGTATTACGATAATTAACTCCTTTCAGCGAATGCGGGCACCATAGTTTATCTTGCAACAATTCCTGGGCATGCCTGGGGATTCCTGGAAGCAGACCTGAAGCCCGGAAAAGTACACCATTAGCTGGTTCAAGCACTCTTGTATGCTTCGGTCGAGACATGTGTCCTTTGGGCGCGGCGACTTACGTATTTGGTGCTTCCACGCCCTTCCGCGGAGCAACACCTTCCGCAGCCCTTCCGCGCGCGCAGTCCCAGCAAGATTTCCAAATCAAGTGAAAGTTTTGTGTCCAACTCTAATCCTCCGTAAGAAGCGGACAAAAAAACGCAGCTCATGTAAACATCAATCTCATTCCATCACACGTAGATGTACAGGCGTGCCCACCGCCCACCACCAACCCAAGCACATTCACATGGACAAAGGGAGAGAGAAAAGGAAGCAGGAGGCTGAGCGAGACGGGCAGAAACAGAATGTACGAGGTATACACACACATATATATATATATGTATATGTATGTATATATAATATATATAAAGAGAGAGAGAGAGAGAGAGAGACAGGGAGGGAGAGAGAGAGAGAGAGGGAGAGAGAGAGAGAGAGAGAGCGAGCGAGCGAGCGAGCGAGAGCAAGAGCAAGACCGAGAGCGCACGCGCGCGCACGCGCGTTGGAGCGAGTCAGCCGAGCACGAAATCACAGCGCACAGGAGGAGCAGGAAAGGCCTGTTGTTTCGGACGTCAGGATGACGTGCAATACATACCTGGGGCCCAAGCCAACACCCTACACCCGAACCTCCAGTCCCAACCCCGCCGGTTCCAATCAAACTGCATGGGGCCTGACACCGGAGAGGCCCCGTAATCACACCACCACAAAAAACAGTTGGAGAACAAGGATTACAATAAATAACTCAAGTACGAGTACATTCTACCGGCATGAACCATGCCCTCAACTTCCCATAAATCATCATAAATCCATATGTGGCGATACCGCTTTTGCTTGGCGAAGTCCGTCCGTCGTGGGGGTTGCTGGGAATTGGGGTGGGGTGCATGCTTGGGCGGCACGGGGTGCACCCAGGAGTTGTGGGATAGCTCAGGGGCGTAATCATTATCGGTGCGGTGTCTGGAGCCCCACGGCCCAGTCAACCCGGGGAGCTCCGGCAAAGAGGCATGCCATCTGCCGTGGAGTGGAGGGAGTGCACAATCAGTGACAGGTGCGAGCGTCTTGCCGGTGTGCGTGCGAGCCCCGCCACACTCTGGTCACAACGGCCACGTCAACAGGTCGCCACACGCAGTCAACTCAAAGGAGTGTTAAAGTGGATCCTTTCCGTCGGTATCCTTCGGTCAACCGGTTTGTGGGAAGGTCTGCGGATTCTGTCGGCAGCTGAGGCCTGCCGAGAGCACGGCACGCAGCGACTATCATGGAGCCGTCAGGGGAGAAGTCCTTGTAGCAGGGGGCTTGTGCATTCAGCACTTTTGGCTGTGGGCTGATGTGGGTGTGGTTTAGAGCCTGACTCCAGTATTCTTGTACCCCCGAAAATTTCGTAGCACGACAGCATGGGCTGTTGTGCAGCCAACTCTTGAAAGCTGCACGCGGAACCCTGTGCCCATGCTGCCACTGCATTTACCACTCATTACTGCCTGGTCGCCAGGGCAGCCAAACCCTAAAACCCTGACAGGCTTTGGACTTCGATCTCCATTCTATGGTCGCCATTCCAAGGAATGGTGCCTCATTACTGGCTCTTGCTATGAAGTTCATGGCGGACTGCAACATCAGTTTACCGCTTGCTTGTATGTTTTTTGGCACTCGCACTCGACAGAACGGGGCTCGTGGATTCCGAGCTTTCACTAGGGAGGATCACATGCTTTGTGGTTATGGTCTCCAGTACTTGTCCCTCAAGCAAGCATCCTTCGTGACTTTGTTGAGGGCCCCATCCTATTTAGATAAGCATCCTGAACGGTACTGAAGCCTAAAAGCTGGAGCTTGACGGCAACTCTCTCGTGTCAAATTACACTGGGCAGGATGCTTATTGAAAATGTGCTCTGAATCCCGTCTGAGACATAGTCGGAAAGGTCTTCTGTACCACGAGCCGTGAAAAGCCAGGCGCAGCTGGGTGTTCTGCAGGCTTCTGACACTTTTGCAACTGGTCAGAAGTAGGATGCCTTTTTCCTCTCCTGACGCCCTGGACTGCCATGTGCATGACTCAGCTCCGAACAGATGTGTGTACGAGCCTCAGGTGGAAGGCTTTGCTTTCGGCTACGGGCGGAAGGGCAGGCGGCTGCCTTGTCTTCTGTTTGTCGTAGAAGCGCGCACACACACACAAGGATGCGCGGCTGTGGGCAAGTCAAGTATTTCTACGCTGCTCCAGTTGCGTTTTGGGCTGTTGTCTGGGACAGTTCCACACCGTGACAAAGCTTCGACGGGCTCGCAGTGTTTCAGTTCGTTCCTACAGTAGTCCTCCCGGCAGTGAGGAAGTCGGCACGTAGAACGACAACCTCAACTGGTAAGTCATGTGACCACGGGTCGAGTCTACTCTGAACATTGGTTCGTTATCTCAGTTAACGCTTCTCTCTAACCACTGGCAGGTACCTAAACGCGCGACAACCGTCGATGGGCACGCGTGCAGAAAACCCTGTGCTTCCGAGTTTAAGGTTCCTCATGGTCGTCTCAACCGCTCAAACTTCAGAGGTCCCTGAGCACCAAGATGCTTACACGCGACGCTCAGGAAATCTCATGCATGACTTGGCGCTTGGCCCTGTGTGCCGTTGACAGAACTCACGTTCCTGATAGCCCCTTTTCTGGCAGCCACAAACCCTCAACACTTTCCCGAAACACACTTTTGCGGAAACCTCCTGTAAGCTTCCTGAAGCTTCTACGCATACTACATCTCAGTCTCCTGCAGCCCATTGCCAAGGCTCCTCCGGTGGCGTGCGGCTTGAGGTCCGAGTCCGCCGTTCACGGTGTGTGGGGAGGGCAGGGTTTCGGATTGGAGTTCGCCGCTTTTCCCTCTCGCATGGCTTGGAACTTGGGGTTTACATTCACGGACAAAGAACCGGTCTGGGATGTTGGACACGCAGGTCGACAGAACTGAACCCGCTAAAGCAGCTTCGATCCTATCCAAGCTCACGGCCGTGATCTGAGCTAACCTGAAATCCCAGAACGGGCCTGGGGCCTTGGACTCACGTCCTACCTGTGTGTTTGAACCCTAACCTCTTCAGGCTAGAAGAGGGCAGTCTTCTTGAGAGATATCAGCAAAGTTCACGAGCAGTCAGTTCTTTAACAAAAAATGATAGCCCTAAACCGAAGATTTCGTAGATCGGACGTAGCCCTTGGCCCCAGACCCACAATCTTTTTACTTGCAAGCAACTCGGCACTTCTGAACCCCAACAAGATTTTTTGTGTTTGGGGGAATGTTGGGCCTGGACGGACAAGCATATGACACTCACGAGAGGATTGCAATATTACAGCCTTCTGGGGGCAGGGAGTCTGGAAGTCCGCATGCCCCCTTCGTTGGCCCGAGACAAAGTCGAGGATGCTACGACCAACCCTGCACGGCGCTGTTGGATTTACGCTTTCAACTCCCTGTTCTTGTTAGCCCTGATGCCAAAAACGCGCGTAGTGATATTCGACAAACGAGAAGAACAATGATGATACTCAGTATGCTACCAAGAAAGTATTGTATCCCAGACCCCGTGAAACCTGTGAACCCCAAACCGGCCTCAGGACCTGTCCGGACCTGGCATCCCGCAGCAAGACCTCGAGAGAACCAAAACCACCACTGCCACCAAGTTGCCGCGCCCATCATGACCATTGAATGGAGCACAAAGGTAATGGCTGTTTTGCTTCGGATCCAACCCTACCTTCATCCCATCGCATGATGCCCTCAATACGGATTTCAGTTTACCTTACCGATTCCTTCGAAAACTTTGTGAGAGTAAATCTTAGCTTTGAGATGCATTCCAGTCGCAGTCTCAGAACAAGCCGCCCTCCCTCGTCTTCCTGGCGACACTTTCTCAGCGCAAGGTTTGTGCACCTGCGCAAGCTGTATCCAGAATCGTTCCTGAACCACATCATGTTTCAGCTCCCCATTTGTGCAGCCCATCGGAAAAAACGGGTCCCCGCCATGGCTCCCGATCCGATTCCGGGACCGAAACCCCGTCTAGGAAGACCTCACACGCACAACTTCAGCTGCAAACTTTTGCGCCGCATTGGTGACATGGTGCGCCGTCTTGAACACAGGAGCCATGCCGGAATGCAGCGCTGTTGCTTTAGAAAAATCGCCTGCACTAAGACCCAAGTGCTTCCGACAATGGGTTCTGGTTAAAATATTACTTCCCTTTTGTCCAGTTGAATTCACGTGCTAGGCGAGCACCCGAACCGGGTTCTACTGCTGAGAATGAAAATCATATTACTTCATGCAGCTTACATCTTGTATTCCGAAACTGCAAAGCAACGATTTCGACGGCTACTCAGCTACTTTGTTCTTGCCTTATGCTACATGCAAGCTGAACTGAGGGCCAAACGCCCTGCGTGTCGAGGGCGCTGGTCAGCAACTCAGCTTTGGCGATTTCGAGTACCAGCGTCCCACACCCTGACCTAAAATGGGCATGCGACCGTGGAAACTATGTCCGAAGCGGCTTCTAGAATTCTAGGGTCTATAAATGCACACCCCGGGATGAAGTTGCCTTCCCATGCTCCATGAAGCAGACAATAGGTTCCCTTCCGTTCTTCCCAGACATTCCCAGAAAAGAGAACGGCACGGGCATGCCTGATGAAGCACTCATGAGAAATGTGCCTGAGGCCCGTGGCCATGGTGCTGTCGGGCGAAATCTCGGCGATGGACACAGAGCCGCCTGAGTGGCTCTCGCCTATGCACAGGATAATGCAGGGGATTTTTGTATCCAAATTCGTTCTTCTGCTTGGTATGACCATCGCTAGTTCTTGGAGAGCTTTCGACCGCTTGGCCTGCCTCGGTAGCTGCCTGGTGGTGCTGATTGGAACTTGACGCTGTGCATAAATGACTTGGGAGGTTTCCAGACAAACAGCCTTGTTAACCCTTTCAAACCTTTCCTCATTGAAATGAACAACGAACAAACGGGGCCCTGGGATGCTGACGTCGAAGCGCAGACTTCCTCTGAGCTTCTGAACGCTGAACCTCCTTTCTTTGGCCACAATGTACCTTCATCTCTATCTCCCCACATGCTTTGATATGCATATGCTGCATATATCACATACAGATCTCACTCGGGCTCCAACCATGACCCTGAAGTGTCAGCAGGCACTTGCCGAAGACGGGCTCCCACACACGCGCCGTGCCATCAGTGGAGGCCTCAGTTCTGTTGAGCGGGAGCACCGAAAGTCTGATGTTGAGAAGACAAGCTGGTCGCCATGAGACGTGCATTAGGGGTTCAACTCTTCTAAGACGGACGGGGCAAAACTCAGGTTTGGAATTCGGGGCAGCGCAAATCCGAACGAAGAGTTTCGCAAACACATCCCTCACAGCCCCCGAGCAAGACCTCCATACCCTAGCGAGTGGCAGCGAACAGGTCTGCTATGAAGCCTCGCCACTTCCTTCGCACCCGCCATTCAGAAGCTAAAGCATGAGCCCAAGTACAATCCCAAGTGGAACAGCAGGGCCTGTGGCTTGGGTGGGCCGTGGCTCTGACAATGAGTGTTACCTTTCTATGCTCCGGACTTTCTCCGTGAGACCCTAGGAGCTCGGAGCAGTAACAGTATAGGGGTCTAGGCGCAACAATGCGCTACATGTAGGGGTCATATTTGTTAAAAGTGACAAAACGCTTGGTGCCCAGGCATGCCATGCTCATGCTAATCGCAGCTGTTGGTATCTGTAGGTGGGATCGACAGCACAAGCGTCATGCAAGCGCACCATGCAACGAGCAGAAAGTGATGCTGGAGCTCTAGCCCCTTTCTGTATCTCTGTCTCTCTCTGGCATTCTAATTTGGTCTTAAACGGTAGAAACACAACAGCCATTATGCCCAAGCAATGTCACGATTTGAAGTTTTGTCTCTTCAGCTGCTATGGGTCCAGTAGCTAAGTAGCTGAGCTACGGACTGTCACGATGCGAGAGCCATCCGGCGAGAACCGTGCCGCGGAGACAGCGCCCAGGTGCTTGTCTAGAACGTGTGCGCATGTGCCATCCACGGACCAGACCTATACAGCCACGGAAGCAATTTCATTGATCGGGGTGCGGAGCTCCAAGAACTTGTCGTGAGGTGAACATCTATGTTTATGTTTCGCCCGTATCACCTCCTGCGACAGGTCCCATCGCTCAAACTAGTGGAGCCCTTACACACCTTCCGTCCTTTTCAAAGGTCCGAGCTGTCCTAAGTCCTAAATTATGCAGACCCTACCCAACTGCTGGATCCATCCCGAAACAAAGATGCCAGGTCCACTGGCGCTCCAGATAGGCCAAGCCACTCGTGCAGTGTGATCTTGTGAGGCCGTGAGCACCTTCCACGTACGCAGGACCCCGACCCATGGCCGGTATTGCGATGTACGCTGCTGCTTTGTGAAAGTATATAGGTCGGCTGATGCTGAAGCCAGAAGTGGAGCAACAGCTTACAAGCAATCAGCAGTCCAAATGTGTGAAGATTACTGCAACCTGGAGCCTGTTGGATCGAATCCGGACCTGTCCGCCCGACGGCGCGAAGGTTGCGGAATAGACCTGAAACTGTCGCAGAGGACGTGATGGCGGCTTTGGGGTCAGGGACCGGGGGTTACATGCTGCACAGGATATTGTGCACCTTGCTGCCGAAGTGGCGCTGTCTCTATGTAAGCTGACGGTGGGTCGGGTTCAAGGCTATAGGAGAGAACTGCTAGACCACGTCCGGCGCTTGGCATGACTGCTACAAGAAGCATCGTCATCACCTTGTTTACTTTACCTTACTTTACTGTCCCTTTGAGAATGACACTGTTAAGCCTGCATCGCACAACGCCTACGTCCATCTCAAACTAGCCCTAAACATGCGAGCCTACGCTTGAGGTACCCTACATGTAAACCCAAGCTTGGGCGAAAGCAAAGGTCCTTAAAAGACCTCAAGCCGCGGAGAAGGAGCCCCACCCCCAAAACGGCAGAGGCATGCCTGGCATGAGGATACATTTTGTACTCTGTAGAGTCGCCTTAGCTATCGTGATGCTACAAGGGCTGACAGCAGAGCGTTACTGTAGCAAAAACGTGCATTAGGCAGCCCTTGTCTGTGCCGGCACCACTATCAAACAGACAAGGACCCCTGCAGGCCTCCCCTCAATGCAACCGACAAGCTTCATCTGCATGGCCGGCAAGTTCAGCTAAGCAGGAGCCGGTCTCGACGCTCCAAATGCGAGCAGTGCCGTCCTCTGGGTATTTTACGACTTGGGGTTGTTCCCAGTTCGGGTTTTGCGGAACTCCAAGCCCAAAAGTCAAACTTCCTCCGTACGGGTTTGTCGGATGTCAAAACACTACGAACACCACCACATGCCCGACGACGAATAGAAAGTGGCTCTCTTCCTAGGGTTTAGCACACTTCAGGACAAAACGTGTTAGCATGCGGGTTTGACTGCACTGTCGACCCGAGGTAGTTCTGGTACGAGACCGGCGGGACCAGATCCGAACCCTGCAAGAAATTTTCAATGGGGCAGCACGGAATACGATGTGACTGCGTAGTACATGGCTCGAACGATATATAGGACATGCAGCAGGAGTGAGTACCAAGCCCACAAAACTCCTCCTGTATGACCCTCAACTCAAATGATCAAGAAATTTGAGAATGCACTGGCACCGAGGCCCTTTCGCTGGAACCCTTCCCAAGTAGCCGCAGCATGAATCAGGTTTCCAAACACCCTCTGTCCAGAGAGGCCGTGGCGACGGTGCTGCCACTGGGCGCAAACTCGACGCTGACAACGCTGTGGCAGTGCCCTGCAAGGGCTCGCAAGCACCTTGGCGTGGGGTCTGAATAAGTTGGGATCCTACCCTTCAGGCCTTGGCTGCTTCAGTAGGTGCGGGAATCAAAGAGGTGGCATGAACTACAGTGATACCCGAGAGCACTATATACTCCGAACTTAAGTCCCCACCTGGCAATCTCCAAACCGTATCTTAACAGCCAACCCCCAGCAGCGATCGGATGTCCCAGCCAGAGTCCATCATGGAACACTTCAATCGACGGAGAAGGTTAAGAAGCAACTCGACACCTTCCGGAGCTCCAGCTCCCGCAACTGGAACCGGCTGCGACACGTCGTCGATCCCTGGAGAATGCCGTCGGGAGCAACTCAGAAGCGACAAGGCGGTAGAACACGTGAGCTTGTCCACGGTCCGGCCCGGCCCCGAATGCAATCTTGCATCCTGGCAGACCTGTTAGGCAAAACAACACGGCCCGAGGGTCGGAGCGGCGCTGTGCCTCCGGAGTCTTTTGCTGAGAACAAACTAAGAACTCCATCTATCGATCTATGTATGGCGTGCATGTTCGGTCATCCACTGTACGGGAACGTGGCTGCTTTGGCCCACGTATCGTACAGAAGACTTTGCATGCCATGCTAACATCGACAATGTTAGCTCAGATTTGTTATGACTGTTTTTGGGATGGTGGTAGCAATAACAGTAGTAGTAGTAGTAGTAGTAGTAGTAGTTAGTAGTAGTAGTACTAGTATTAGTAGTACTAGTA
>CAJNDV010034944.1:3740-21058 GCA_905221635.1 Symbiodinium sp. CCMP2456 | reverse complement strand
TAAACCCTAAACCCCCTAAACCCCGACAGTCCGAAGCGCCCAGCCGAAACCCTACACCCAGAAGCGCTCGACCCAAAAAGCGACGAGGCTCCTCGGTGGTGCAAGATAGCCCGGCACCTCAGACACACTCCTAAGCGTTTTCGACCCGCCCACGAAAAGGCAAGGCTTTGGGGGTTTTCGAGTTGTGTGCTTGCGGTTTTTTTTTTTTTTTTTTTGGGGNNGGGGGGGGGGGGTGATTTTGTGGTTAGAATTGGTTCTGCGGCCTCTTGGGCTTAGGGTTTCGCCGGGTTTAGAGCTTAGGACGTATGGTAGAAGGTCCTCGTTGCTTTCAAAGTGTCAGCCGCCTGCACCTGCACGGAAAGACCACCAGACAGGAAAGCTTCACTGGGTTTAATTAGGGTTTAGGGCTTACGGTTCTCAAAGCCACCCGGAGAAAACCGTAAACGAGGCACAGGAAGCAGTTGAATCAGCGCAAAATCTCGAACTCTGTAGCCTCAAACAAAAGCAGCCACCGCAGCAGCCACAGCGGCAACAGCAGCAGTAGCAGCAGCATTGGCATTTTTGGGAGTGGCTGCAGCAGAGTTGTCATGAGCCTCACTTTGCTTTCCTCATGAGCCATCTTCGAGCCGAAGCGCACTGTGCACCCAGCGCCAGGCACTGCGACTTCAACTGGGCGCAAGCAGCAAAAGGGCAGGACAGTGTGTATGCATGTATGTATGAATGCATTTATGATATGCATTACGAATGCACTCGCACGTACTTGCATGCTTGCATCCAGACAGGCAGACAAACAGAAGGACGGACGGACGGACGGACGAACCAACGGACGGACCAACGGACGGACGGACGGACGGACAGACGGACAAACGAAAAGACGGACAGACGGGCTGACCGACCGTCAAGCATACGGACATACATACATACATACATACATACATACATACATACATACATCCATCCATCCATCCATCCATCCATCCATCCATCCATCCATCCATGCATGCTTTGCTTGCTTTGAATTTGCAACCTCGCACACATTCCTGAACTGTAACCAAGAAGTCTCGGTCTGTTTGGGCATAGGATGATCGAAACCTTTTAGTTTCGGCTGTGCCTGCCGGAGTTTCTCAAAATTCCAAGCTCGCCTTCTGTAAAATCCAGGTGTACGAGTTCAGTGGTACGGGATTTAGGATAGGGTTTAGGGTGTAGGGTTTAGGATTTAGGATATGGACTTGGGGACGCAGCCTAGGGGATTTGGGAATTGCGGCGAGGAACGCGTAAGGTTCTGGGTTCATAAGTCGTCGGTGCTTAGATTCTGGGCAGCAAACGGCTCACACTGCCCCCGGGGTCGGCTCCACGAGCGAACAGACATACGAGGAAAAGCCATTGCAAAAACAATTATCTGCGTTGCTTGAAGCTCGCACACTCGGGTGTAGGTTTACAAAAATGTTTTCTTTTGTCTCTCTCTCTCTCTCTGAGTCTCTCTCTCTCTCTCTCTCTCTTTCTCTTTCTGCCGTTGCATCCAAAGGGTCTAGCAGCACCAGGCAACGCGTGAGGCTCAGCCCTTCAGGCCCCTCACATTTATAACAGTTTTTCCGCCTGCAAATAGTCACCCGTCTACGACATAATTGTGGGTTTAGGGTTTAGGTTACATGCATTCCCTACATGGTGGAAACTCTGCGAAGGCGATCTTTGCCTGAAAAAATCCCAAAACGGCTTAATCCCCAACCCTGAACCCTGAACACCCAAACCTTTTTGAAACCGGACTTGATGACTGCCAGCATTGAACACCCAAACCTTAAATCCCAAACCCTGGCTGCTTCAAAGCCCTTAACCCTAAACCCTTTTGCTGCAGGCTTGCAAGCAATAACGCCTGGTAGCTAGCCACTCGTCCGCCGACTAACACTGTACTCGTGACAGTGCTTCCAGCTTCCGAGGAACTTGACTGAAAAGGCACACTAGTCCGAACTTGTCATAAGCATTTTGGTGAATAGCACACAGTTCCGGGTAATACGCTAGCACAAGATCCTCCTGGAGGTATATGTCCAAAAGAAGTCCATCAAACTCGAACTGCAGCCAACAGAACCACAGGCGACATACGTCTTGAGGAGAGCCAGCACGCTGGAAGGTTTGCATGCCTTCAACTCTATCCAACCAAGAAAAAAACCCTAAACCCCAAACCCTAAACCCTAGACCCCAAACCCTCTATCCCCCGAACTTTCCGCGCCGGGCAGCGGTCGAGGAAGCTCCTCGCCCCAGGATGCTGCCGGGAAGCCTGCAGGGCTGGTGTAGGGTTTACGGCTCAGGGTGTAGGGCTTAGGGGTTTAGGGGTTTAGGGGTTTGGGGTTTAGGGGTTTAGGGTTAAGGGGAGTTTAGGGCAGGGTTTTAAAGTTTAGGAGATTAGGGATTAGGGTTAGGGGTCCAGGGTTTGGAGTGTAGGAGAACCCTGCAGAGGCCGAGCCCGTCTTTGGGGTTTGGGGGTTTACTGTAATAAGGGCCAGAAGCGGAGCATCTAGCTTCTCGTGCTCTGCCGCCCAAGCCCTCAACCTCCAAGCTCTCTGAAACTCGAAGCCTAAACCCTAAACCCTAAAACCCTAAAACCCTAAAACCCTAAAACCCAAGAGCCTCAAAGAGTCGGGTTTCGAACTTCAAGTAGCGCCGGGCGGCCGCACGTCAAAAACGACGGCGAAGTGCTGCCAACTGTAGGAGTGCGCTTCAAAGACCACCTTGTCCTCGCGTTTCGGGAGCAGCAAAACTCAGGGTTTGGGGACCAATCTCAGGGAGGCTTAAGCTTCGGGCTTAATGTAGGGGCATTAATAGTCAGAATAGGGCCCGTTATACTATAATTGTATCAAGGAACCCCCCAAAATACTGTAGGTGATTATTTAGGCCCCTTTATTGGGGCTGAGCGAGCACTGGGCCTGAAAATGTTGAATCCAGTGGTCAACGCAGATGGAATGCTGGGTTTTGTGGTTTGGGGTTCAGGGCCTCAGGGTTTCGGGTTTAGGGTGCCCAGCTGATAGCAAAGAGCCTGGGTTCAAAAAGGGTTTAGGGTTCGGGGCTTCAGTGCTGTAAACCGCAAACCCGGAACCCGGGGTTCAGGGACATTACCCACAAGCCCGAGATCTAAACCGCGGGCCTGCCCAAACCCTGAACCCGACACCCCCTCTAACCTCTCAACCCAGGCAAGCCCTCTCTCATCAAAGCTATTCCAAATATTGAGGCCCCCTGTACTAAACCCTAAACCCTAAACCCTAAACCCCTACACCCTAAACCAAAAACCCCTAAACCCTAAACCGCGGGTCCTTTGGCAAACTCGGCGGCTTCCTTGGCTTCGGCATGTGGCTTTGAAACAGCTGGGGATCTCTTTAGCGGAGCTGGGATCCCTCATTACGAGGATCCATCTTAGTCCTGTTTGGTCCGGGTCGATGCTTGGGATCTCAGGCCTTTTTTTTGACTCCTGCATCAAAACATGTGTCTCCAAGCCTAAAGGTTTAGGGCTCTAGACCCCAAAACCCCCCTAAACCCTAAACCCTAAACCCTAAACCCTGTGAAGCCTGAACCCTAAACCCCAAACCCCAGACCCCAGCTACGAAGCTTGAAGCAACCCTAAGCTGACTGTAACACCCAGGGCTCTCCTAACAACACTCGGGCCCGAATCCTGAGCCCAGTATCCCAAACCCTCAAGTCCCTGGACCCTCTACGATGTCTCTCAACCGATGTAAAAACCTATAACGTAGGGGCCTTAATAATTAGAATATATATATATATATATATATAATTATAATGAGGAACCCCCAAAATAGTATTGGCAATTATTGAAGCCCCTTAATTCGAGACTTTTGGAACCCTACAACGCCCTGCTGTATCACGCAAGCGTGGGTCCCCAAGACAGCGACAGCGCACCACGACGACCAAGTCGACCACGACCACCACGGTCAACGCGATCGTCAAGAGACCAGCAGATCAACAGGAGACCACGAGGAGACAACGCGGAGAATGACGGTTTATGGTTTAGGGTTTAGGGGAGACCACCCCAGGACCACCATAAAACAACCCGGAGACCACCAGGGACAGCAGGGCCTAGTACTGGCGGGATTCACAAGCGTGACCATAATGCTTGCATGCCCTGGCAGGATTCAGAGACATCTCTCCACAACTGCGCAAGAGTTAACAACTACAGGAACCTGTAAATAGAGAACCTAAATAACCCAGCCCTAGTCCCATGACAGCCCTTATGGAAGCCTTAAAGGAGCCCCATGAAGGAACCCTAAACGCCTAAGCTACTCCAAGCATCTCTCCGACCTCGCGCAGGTCGAAGGAATAGTCCAGACCACTGAGAGAGATCAGAAGGTCCGGGTTCTCTTCGAGGACCACATGCCTGGAGTTAACAAAAGGGTTTAGGGGTTTAGGGTTTAGGGTTTAGGGATTAATATAGGACCACATACCTGGGTTTAGGGCTGAGGGTTTAGAGTTTCGGGTTGAGGGTTTGGAGTTTAGGGGGCTCTCTTCAAGGACCACATACCTGGGGTTATTATAGGGAGGGTTGAGGGTTCAGGGTTTGGGGCGTTCTCATCCAGGACGACAAACCTGAGGTTGATATAGTGGCCGGAAGAACTACCAGTACCATTTTGTTGGGATGGGGGGATTGCATCTTATGAATATCATGTACTATACCCCACAACTCTATTCTAATAAGTTTCCGCCCCTATATTAGGATTCGGCATCTAAGGTTTAGCGACCCGGGGTCCGGTCTTCTGGGTTTGGGAGCTTAGCCGATCTCAAGGTTTGAGACTAGGGTCCAGGCTCTTATCAAACCTAAAGAAGACAATGCAGGAGCTGAGGCGTGTTTCGTTTCTATCGCTTGGCTTTCTTACAACCGCCTGTGAGCGAGATCAAACGAGACACAGGAACGAAAGAACTAATTCAATTAAAGAGAAAGCATGCTTCCGCTCGCTTCTCTCACTCATTATCTTTGTCTTATTAAATGAGGTTGCTTACTCTTTGTTCCTGTGTTTCACGTTTTCTCTTCACACAATTCCAAATGATAAAGGGGATGCGTAAATTAAGTGCAGAGATTTGAAAGACAGCACAAAAAACCACTGTGTGTTAATACCGTGTTAATCAAAAGAAGAGAACGAACGAACCACGCACTTTGTTTGCGTTCTTTTCGTTCTCACTTTAGTTAATTATTAACACAGCACCCACCATCCTCACATCCAGACACCTAGAACTGACTTAGTTAAATCCTGGCTTCCGTGGTGTGTTTACTGAAGTAAAAAACGAATGAAAAGAAATGTAATGCGTGTTTGTTTCGCTTCATTAAATTCACCACATCCTCGTTTCCTGGTTGTTGCCTGTAGGTGGTTTGTAATGGAATACAAAACCATGCAAACACCCTTGTGGAACCCTTGACCCTTGGAAACACCCATAGCACTTTATCAAGCTCTGACTTTCTGCCTAAAAGAACGTCATGTTTTGGGGTTATAGTAATTGGTTGTTGGGTCACAGGGGCTTAAGGACCAAGCTTTCGGGTGTCAAGCAAGGGCTTTTGGGCTTTGAAGTTGATGCTACCAAAGATGGCCCTGCTGTGACCACAGCGGGACTTCAATATGCATGCAGACGTCACGTGGCCTACAATTTATGGTTGTCTGGGGGGGGGGCCTATGGAAGTGCTGGTGCCCGATGGAGGATCCCTGTGTGCATGCGGTCCTTCGGCTTTACCAAGAAATCGTCCAAGACTCCAACAGAATACAGCCAGAAAAGAGCCCAATCTTCACCCACCGTAAACCGGTAAGATAGCACTTTGGGGAGGGGAGTTTTATGTTGTAGGGTCTAACACAGAAACAGCCCATGTACCACTGCGGTATATTAAGATCCTGAAGCCCTGGGCCGGCCCCTGCCTCTCCCCAAAATCCCAAACTCTACACCCAAATCATACCTCCCCCAAATCCCAAATCCCTGAACCCTTCTAAGCCTAGAATAGACGTTGGTGCATTTTTGCTCCATCAGACTATACTACTAATTATACTACAAACTACCATGACATGCTAAACTCTACCATAACCTACTGTGATATACTCTAGAATACTACTGTAGACTATCATACTTGGTTTAGGGTTTAGGGTTTAGGGTTTAGGGTTTAGGGTTTAGGGTTACTATGCTAAGGCCCCAAGCGCCCAGCGTGCTCCGCCGCTGCGCGCCACTGCAGGTGCTTGGGGCCGGAGGCCCACTGGGCCCCCACGGCCTCGTTCGAGCCGAGGCCGGGCCTGAAGAAACTCCTCGGCTTGTTATATTAATAATTAGTCATAGATATAGATATATATATATATAATAATAATAATAATAATAATAATAATTAATAATAATAATAATAATAATAATAACAATAATAACAATAATAATAACAATAACAATAATAATAACAATAATAATAATAATAGATGTATATATATATATAATAAAAAGAAGAATATTAAAAATAATAAGGGTAATATAGCGGCCTTGATAAGTTGAATAGCGTTTTGGGGTATACTGTATTTAAAGTAAGGAACGCCCAAAATAGTATAGGTAATTATATAAGTGCCCTACATTACGGTTCCAGTGTAGTACAATAGTAATACTAATTTGAAGTGATAATAAGAAGGAAACAGAAGAACGGTACGGTTCTAGAGTACTCATGCACAATATATGCAGGCTTTAGTATATTATGGTATACAAGAATTTAGTATGTTATGGGGTCTCAAAGCATTCTATGGTAAAGTATGGTAGAATCTAGTGTGTATGTGTGCGTATATCTGTATATATATATATATATATATATGTATATATATATATATAGATATTCTGGGCAATATGTAGTAGATGATAGTATGATATAGCGGTCTAGAATGCTTTACACGGGGATTGAATCAGGGGCCGTATCAGGGCTTTCATAAAGGAATATGGAATTCTATGGCATGGTGGACTTCCCAGCAGCGTCGCAGCACTTCTTGCATTCAGGGCCGAGATGTGCCGACAGACTTGTGGTTTCGGGTTTAGGGTTTAGCATGTGGCAGCTCAACAGATGTCCCTCTCCTTTTCTTTCAGGGTCATAAGATTAGGATCTCGACAATTCGGTCTCTGTAGGCTACATTCCATCACCCCTTGTCGATGGAATATTAATTCAATCTTTGAACAGAAGGAAAAGAGAAAAAAAAGGTCGGAAGGGCCTTTGCTAAAGGGTTTCTGCCTTCCCGGGGCCGAGGTTCGCATCGCAGAAAGGTCCAGAGCCCCAGCTTTTGCCAGTGGTGACGCGCCGGATCTCGTTCCTGGGCGGCTCTTGGAAACTTCCGACAGTGCAAGTTTTCTGTCTGAAGATGTACGATACTACCAGGGTTGCAAGTTATGTGTTCAGAAAAAAGCGGGGAGGATTATAAGAAACCTGCTTTCAATAGCGGCCAAGAGTTCTTGAGCCCGGCGGCGACCACTGCTCTGAACTGACGGCTCCTTCGGGCCACAACGCGCCAGGCCTCGATCCAGTCTGTCATACCTGACATGACAAGGGATCAGCAGGATTTGGGGATTTGGGTTTAAGGAGTGGTTTAGGGATAGGGCCTTTAGACAATACGGGGCCGGGCTTCGAGAGGTGTCCTCCCCGGAATTCCCCCTGTCCCCTCCTCCTTATCCCGTTCGCCACCCCTCGAGCTCCTGCCCCCACCCCTCCTTCCCTGTAGCCCTTTTCCATCCCCACATCTTTGCTACGAGTATGGCATGGCTCCGCTGGGTGCTTGCGTTCTCGCGGCTCCTGCGAACGGTGTGCTAAAGTTTCTCTTTCCAGCATAAGCCCTAAAAAACCTAAACCTTCAGCCCTATACCCAAAGGCCGCATAGCAGCTCCTGTTTGTGGCTTATATTTAGGATCGCATTAGGGAATCCCAAAAAGGAACTAACTACTATGGGGCCTATGGGTATAGACCATTAAGCTTCGCCTTGCCTCCCTGCTCCCGGGTCTGCCGGGCCGAGACGGACGGAGCGAGCGCTAAGAATTAGGGTTCCCTGTCCATGGATTTAAGGTCTCGGGTTTTTTTCCCTCTCGCATGGCAGAGAACGGGATTTGGGGTTTAGGGTGGGTTTTCGGTTTTTTCCGGTTGAGGGTGTAGGGTTTTAGGTTTTACAGCTTAGCTTTTGCTTTTACGCTGACCTCAGGTGCTTTATTATTGGCTTACGTGGGATATACGATCCGTTGGGGCATCGAAAACCCCTTGCTCTTAGGATTGCACTAACCCCCAGAACGGCTAAAGGTTGCTGAAATACTATGCAGACACTGTGGTTGGCGTTGAACCAGAAGGCATTGCAGTCAGTTTCAGTGCAGCACCAATCCGTGTCCAGCATGTGGTTGTCCAGCCACACAGCCACACCAGCAGTCTGCAAAGCCTCACAAGCTCCGCTAAAGGGTCTTGGACATTTTTGACACTCACCACTCAGCAAAGCTAGGCGAGGCATGCAGCAGCTCCAGTGCACTACAAGCCCGATCGACGGCAAAGCCCCATTTCTGCTACTGCCTGCGCATCTACCGGGAACGCAACATCTCACTGGCTCCACAGTCACTCGGGGCAACTCGCAGAGCGCCGACTTTTCTGCCCCAGCCATATCCACAGCAAGAGCTTGGTCAGCCCAAGAGATGAAGCGGCTGTTGGCCGCCAGGATCTGCTTCGCTCAGGATTTGTTAAAGGGAAGTGTCTGAACATAAACAACTGCTGCTCAACAAGCTGCTGAGCAACTATACCAATCAAAAGAGAACCTGCACCACAAAGTGCACTGCCGCTGCTGCTTCCGTTCGGTTCGGACAGAAGTAAGAACCCCTAAAGGGCTGAGAAGATGTGTGAAATTGTCGGAAGGGTCGGGGTCAGGCAAGAATTGGCATTTGCCCGAGAAGCCCCGTGGAAAAGCTGCCCAATCACATCTGGCGCAGCAGACATATGCGAGCGATCGTGCCGCATTATGCTTAAAGCCCTACGGTGGACCATAGCCTGTAAATCCCAAACAAGGCACAAACCTTACCTAGGAGAGTCTAGCGTGAAGTGATTGGACACACGCGCCCGCGCGCTGTGAAAGACCTTCTGTACAAGTGCACGAGAAAGTGATTGGATACGCGCGCCTGCACGAAGCGCTGTGAAAGACGTTCTGTACAAGCGAGCGAGAGCCCCACTATATAAAGCATCCAGTCAGGCAATAGTGGTTGGCCTAGTTCCTCAGCCAGTTAGTTACCATGACCTGTCAAGCCGGTCCTGATTTCAATCCTCAGTGGCTCACTCCCACACGGCCAAAGCATGCAGGAAACGACCCCACTGTTCTGCCAGAAGGGCTTTGTGAGCCTCCGGCAGGGTCTGGAGGCGTACGGCAAAGAAGACCGAGGCCCTGAAGGTCGCGTACCGCAGTTTTGAGTGGAAGCGAAGATCGAGCTTGCATCCCCCGAAGAACAAGCCAGAGTCACTGCTCGCCATGTAGCCGACCAGCCGGCGAATCTCAGCCCTCGCATCCCCAGGTAAGCAACCCTGCAAGGAATTCACAAAGGAGGCTGCCTTCTTGCACTTTTCACTCACCATGGCAGTACTTCCACAGACATAGGTCATCAAGCAGAACGCCACGATGCTCGCTGTCAGCTGCGGCAGCATCCAGTCGGTGCGCTGCGAGGAGCTGCTTGGCATGAAGATCCCCCTAATGGGGGCAACTCCACCCATCAGCGCAGTCACACATATGACTCCATATACTGCGTGGCAATGTTCTGTGATCTGCCCGGTAAAAGCAGAGACGCGAGCCCAGCGAACATAGGCTGACTCCACACCTTCAGGGCTACTCGCGTAGCTGCGGCAGAAGACATCCACGAGCTCGCTGACAAACTCGTTCAAACGCAGGAGCCATAAAGCCCAAGCTGCACGATAAAGGCATTGGAGGCAAGGCAACACGGCGACTTGCCATGTCATCTGCCCACCGCCCATTGCAACAAGTCGGACCTTCGCGACATGGCAAACCATCCAGCAGGCGAGGCATGCCGTGATCACAAGGATGTGCCATTTGATGGCCGACCTTTGGGCTGGACCCATGTCTTGGGACCGCATGGCATCCTTCACATGTGCACTGAACTCGCGGAAGCTGATGCTGCAAGCTTTCTGCAACAAGAGGATCAGGTTCGCAGTAGCTTCCGCCACATGCAGCCAGCGGCCGCCCATTTGCCACCCGGTGTCTTCTCCAGCGATCGCCGTGTTGCCCACAGCATCATGCACATCAGCACCGCAGCACCGCGCACACTTGCGACCCACATAGGTTGGCCATGTAGGACCACACCAATGGGCAAGAGAAGGATGATGCAAAGCCGATTGATACAAGCCTGACGGCACTGGTCGTGGCCGAGAGCCACCTCATCTTTGCTCTCTGCAGCCGAAACCAACCGCCCCAACACAACTTTGTCGACTGCAGAATACAAGCTCCTCATGGATGGACGGTGCTGTACGACGTCTTCGAGTGGAAGGGACCCTGTCCCTGTCTTTTGCACCGCTCCAGATGTAACTCTTGGCGGAGATGGGTCTGGCATGATGCGGTCGAGGCGCTGGGAAGCCGCCAAGGATCCACCTGCCATAGCCGTGCCATAGCCCGCTCATGCAGCTGTTTCTGCAGCTGCTCCACTGTGGAATCACTTTCGACGCGATAATGACTCGCTCCGGACATTGCTCTGGGAACATCCTCGGGGGGCTCCACCTGTGCCACCGGACGTGGAGATCGAGGGCTGTCCATGGCGGTAGCAATGTTGTGGCTCTGGGATCGTCGACCAAGGCTTGATGCTCAACTAGCATTGAGCCATAGCCAAGTGCTTAGGGCTTTGGATTTAGGGTTTTTAGGGTGTGTGGGCGGGCTCCGGAGACTCTAGTGACTTGCATAGCCTCTTCTCCGTGGTCTATCCGTGAAACTTAGTGGCCCTGCTAACAGATATGTACATACTCACGGAAATCAAGGGGCCTCTAAGCATACAGGGCTTTTGCAGTGGGCTTTCTAAGAACCTTGGCTCACCGGGACCGTGGCTCCCACTTCGAGAATCTCTGCCAAGGGAGGTGCCTCGATCACTGCGTCCATGACATCGAGGGCACGCTTTCCCAGCAGCCTAGGCTACTCAGGGGCTTTAATTTCTATCTCGTTCTAGTAGCACAGTGCTAACAACCGAGGAGTTCTTAAAAAAAGGATCGTATCGTATTGGGGTTGGGGGTGCCCCTAGCTTTCAAAAGACAAAATAAAATACACATAGTGGTGGTGATAACAAAAATTTTAATAACAATAATTTCATAATAGCTAGATATATTCCTTGGTTGGGGCATGGGGTTTTGGGCTTGGGGTGTGTTGGATTGAGCTAGGGTGTTGGATCGGGGGGCGATTTAGAGGCCCTGACAACAAAAATCCTACTACGTGGGGCTCTTCTATACTAGGACCCCTTCTGAAAATCCCAGAAGCGATTGAACAACAAAAAGACGCTTGTAGGTGTGTAGGGCGGTAGGCAGGCAGACAGGACAAGGGTGGAGTGTTTTGCAGCAGGGCTTCCGCGGCGTGAACGTCTTGTCTGCTTCAGCCCAGGTCTCAAACCCTCAACCCAACTAGCTGCAGATCCCCGGCACCCTAGCCGAGCCACTGCGGGTTTGCGGCCACTCTCCGGCTGGTAACCGTTGGGTTGGTGAGCACCGTGTTGACCTGCAGCGACCGGTTTTCGAAGCTCCTTCCCCTAGTGATACAGGAGGAATGGCTGGTTGGGTGCCCTCAATGTCGGGACTTTGTGAGCTTGGTCCTATCTTTCTACCGGGCACAGAGCGGTCCGTAGGTGAGCTATTGGTGAGTTGAAGTAGCTGTCGTTGAAGGGAGTGCTGTCCAAACTGTGTGGTTAAGCATGGGTAAGTGGCAAGCTGCTTTGATTCAAGATACATGTGTATGTATTTGAGGAACCGGGCACCGATGTTTTGGAGGAAACCGTGAACTAGCACCGGTTCATAGACACTGTAATGCACCAGAAAAAACTGGGGACCGCACAAACACAAAAGTTCAACTTTGCATCCTGACTTTCAACCGTTGCGGAGCAACTTTGGAAGGCTTGATTGAGTCTTTGGGTAATAGCAAAGGCGGCTAGGGTCCAAACCCCCTCCAAACTCGAAGCCCCTACCCCGAACCTCGAAACCCTAAACCCCAAACTCTAAACCCCTACCGAACTCCAAACTGGCCCTAAACCTGCAAAATTGCAAAAACCCACGTCGGAGCCCAAGTACTTCGCCTCATGCATGGTTTATATAGGAACCTGATTAAGAACCCTGTGCCTGTAATAGGGTTCTTAATATTAAACCTAATATATTGGGGTTATAGGGCCAGGGTTTCTTAATCAGGTTCCTACATTACCACCGACCGGATCTCCGTAGGCACCCTTTTTTTTGCCTGCTTACCCCAAACCCGGGTTTAGGGTTTCGACGCTCTCTCGCACAGCAGGCCAGGATCCACACAAGTCCGTCACGGCTACAGATGCCCGGGCACTCAAACCACAAAAGAGCAGGGTCCGGGGCGTTGGGGTCTTGGACTCGCCAGATGAGGTTCGTGGTTCGAATTGCCAACAGCAACCAGGCCAGGGGGCAGGGAATCCAAAGGAAAAGTAAGGATGCACTGCAAGTGAAATTCCCTTGGCACATGTCTAGGTGCATCAGAATCCGACTCTGCTGAAAAGCATGAAGTGACTTTGGAATAATCTGCAAAACGACCCACGCACAACCTGACGTTCGGAATCTGTGGAGCGGCTTAGGGTTTTGCGGCATAGTGGGGTTTCGGGCATAGTGACCTGATGGTTACTCATGATATCCCAAGGCGCATCCCAGGTGAGGCGCACCACATTGAAGCCTTCCAAAGTGCAGAAGCGGCTTAGGGCTTTGAGGCTTGCGGGTCTGCATAGGGTTGGGATTCAGGGCGTGGGTGGTTTTAGCTTCTTGGCTTCTTTCGGGCTCGCAGAGCGTTTCCTGTGTAGCCGGAAGCGAAAGCTTGGATTCGAAGTTTCGGGTTCTCGGTTCGGGGGCAGCTTTGGGGCTATGTCTTCATACCTTTTAGAGCTGAGAATGAGGGAGTTAGGGCTTAGCTTAAAACTTAGACAAGCTTACCATCCAGTCTTCAAGGATTTTACCAAAAGTCCAGTCTCTCTGTTCACCTAGGAGCGAGGCTGTCGCATCCAAGGTTTGGGATAAACATCCTTTCAACTGGCTTTTAGGCTAAGGGCTCCATAGACCACAAGGCAGTGAAGCCCGTGTACACGCTCCAAAGCCCTAAACCCCAACCTCTCTCTCTCCCTCTCTCGCGGGCTCGATCGCCCGGCACTGATAGCTCGTAGAACGAAGAAGAGCATTCCTCTCAAGATGTTCATGAGAGGCTGCAGGCTGCAAGCATCAATAACAAAAACGACGGACCGTCAACTGTAAAAGGGAACCCGCGGGGCAGCGCCATCGCCAAGAAAACCCTGAAAGGGTCACTGCAAAAAGGTCCTGTTACAAGGGTGACTAGACTGGGCTCTGGTATCGAGTGACGACTCCGGGGCCTGAAAATCCTAAACCCTAGAGCCCTCAACCCCAAACTCTACACCCCAAATGCTAAACCCCAAATGCTCCACATCGCCTTGTGCTCGGATCCTCGTGGCTATCGATGCCAAAGGCCTCATGGGACTGGGGCTTTCAAGGCTCACTAAAGGTACTTAGGAGGTGCATCACGTAGTATTTAGGGCCTCGGGTTTAGCGTTTAAGGTGAAGGCTTAGGGCTACTAGTAAGAAGAAACATGTAGTATGTGGGCTGGCAGATTTTGCCCCCAGCTGACCAAGTCGCACCGCAGGGAAGACTGTCCGAACGTGTGTGGACGCCAAGCTTACCCATACTCTCCGAAGTGAATCCCTAAACCCTCAACCCTAAAACCTAAGCCCAAGACCCGCTTCGACAACCGAAAGACAACACGGGAAGCAGAATGGCGTCGGGATCCACGGTCCTATCCAACTATCGCAAAGGAGACACTTCCTAGCCTCAACAAATCGGACAGAGCCCTCATTAGGGGTCTGGCAGAGCTTTTAGGCCGTCTTCGGACTTGCTTCCCTAAGCTTAACAAACGGGTAAGACGAGGCTCCTGCAAAATCCTCCGGGCTTTCAAACCCAAGTCTGGGATGTCGGTATGCTGCAAACATGTCAACAAACGAAAATCCTAGATCTCAATCGCAAGGCGTGCCCTCTTGCACTCCCTTGTTTGTCGTGGCTTTGTGTTGCTCCCAGCCCGTTCTTTACCGTGCAACCTGAGGCGCCTGAGCCCTTTCTTACACCCTGCTTCCAAATCTCAGAGCATTCAATTCTGAACCAAGGACCCCGGTGGCTCCATCCTGATGTAGGGGCCTTAAAAATTAGAGCAGGGCTTTGGGCCAATTATACTATAATATTTGTGTAGGCCCAGTGTAGGCCCCTACATTACAACCTCACCATCCGAAAAAACAAAAAACGCAGCCAAGGCACGCCCTATCCAGGCCAGACGGCACGTGGTTGATGTGCGCGCCAGGCCAGTTCACGCCTTGCAGCCGCACCTCAAATACAAAAGCCCGAAAATCCTCAATGTTTGGGGCCCTAATAATTAGATTAGGGTTTCATAGGGTTCCTTTGTAAAGGGTTCTATAAGGGCTACTATCAGGGTTTAGGGTTTAGGGGCCTTAATGCTTAGAACAGGGTTTTGGGGTATATTATACTATAACTACAATCAGGAACCCTCAAAAGAGTACAGGAAATTCTTCAGACCCCTATATTCACCAAGAGGTTTAGGGCTCAGGCCTGCGGGGTTCCGCGTTCAGGGTTGAGGGCTCAGGGTTTTAGATTTCGGGGTAATGTAGGGGCCCTAATAATTAGAATAGGGTTTTGGGGGTTCCTTATTATCATTATAGTATACTGGGCCCCAAAATCCTAGTCTAATTATTAAGGCCCCTATATAATCGGTATCGGTTCTATAAGGTTCTACGAGCAAATCGAAGCACAGCCCAGAAGCTAAGCCCGACCAAACCGGAAGCCCCAAACACGCAAACTGACCGTTAGGTCTTAGGGTTTCAGCACTCACTCTCGGACAAGCCTAGGCGAGGTTCCTGGTAGGCCTTAGGGTTTAGGGTTTAGGGTTTAGAGATTCGTAAAGCTCTAAAGCACCCAAAAAAAAACACCAAACTCAACAAGACCTGCTTCGACAAACACACGCACTGCCCCAAAGGCCCCACCTTTAATCCCAAACCTTGAAGCCTCAGCCCTAAACCCTTCCCTAACCTTCAAGCCTACATTGTGAACCCGAAATGCTAAGCTTTGAACCCCAAGCCCTGAACCCTTAATTTTTAACCCTTTTTGAAACCGGACTGGATGACTGCTAGCAGAAAACGTGCCAGAGATTGAAACTTCACCCTAAATCCTAAGCGCTTGAACCCGAAAGCTTTCCCTAAACCTTCCCAAGACACCCTCTCACCCCGGGCATCTGCAAGGATGGACCCACGAGCAAACAGAGGCCCCAGGAGCTCCTGCTGGAGATCTAATGTGGGAGTTTCAGAAAATAAGGGGTACCTTATTTTGGGGTCCTTATAATTTGGACCCTACTATTTAGGGTACTATATTAGGGTCCAAATTTCGGAAACCCCCATGTAGGGGCCTTAATAATCAAAATCGGGTTTTGGTGTATATCATACTATATATTTATAGTAGGGAACCCCCAAAACACTGTGGGTAATTATTAAGGCCCCTATATTACTTCGGGGTTTCGTGGTTTGGGGTTTTGGGTTTAGGGCTTCATGGCTGAAGTTCTAACATGAGTACCAGAGGTTTCTTTAAAGGCTTCCTGTTAAAGGTTTCTAGTATAATAAGTCTATGATTATGCGAAAGAAATCTCGGAGACTGGGTTTCTCAGCCCGAAGTTCGGTCTACGTGAGGCAAACGGTTTAGGGCACCTTAGGGCAAGTACTACGATGGCTGCGACAAGTTGAAATGTCGCTCGGAGTCGTAGTAGTAGCAGTAGCAGTAGCAGTAGTGGCAGTAGTGGCAGTAGTAGTAGTAGTAGTAGTAGTAGTAGTGGTAGTAGTAGCAGTAGTAGTAGTAGTGGTTAAAGGGGAGGAGGAGGAGGAGGCAGCAGCAGCGGGAGCAGGAGCAGTCATAGTAGGAGGAGGAGGAGGACCATGCATCGTTCAGGTGCTATTGCTGCACAAAGAGCTGTGACGATGGGGGGGTGCTTCGAAGCTTAAAGATTCAGATGGTTTCGGGCCTTCTGGGTTTTGGATTTTTGTATTTAAAGGTCAGTACCGTTCTACTCACTGCCAGTATTGTGCCTATTATGCGTCGTCACAGGGTTGACTGCAACATCTTCGATGAGCTCAACTGACTGTTTGAGCAGGTTCTGGTTGGCGTAGTGGCGATCCTTATAGACTCCGAGCTCGAAAAAGCAAAAGCGCTTCTTAAACACCCAAACCCCTGAATGCTATTCCGGTGGGGGTAGGTCTGGCTTTACGTACTAGTCTAACTGGCATTCAATTTTGAGAAATAGCTCTGGTGTCTTCTGAGAAGCCTTCATAAATCGTCGTACACTGTCGTCGTGTTCAACTAACACGCTCCAATGAAGCGACCTTCTTTGCATAAGGAGTGCCGGCATAACTCGGGTATCTAGCAGGTCGCGGCACTGACACTGCTAATTGTTTGGCGTGCTGCGCAACGGCTTTCAATGATGACTTTTCACGATGAAGTTTGCACTGCTGCGCATGTACTTCGGCTTGCTCAGTAAGTCCTTCTGCTCCGTGGCCCGGGTGCTCGTAGACGTGCCTGCCTGCCGTTTGAGGGTCGTCGGAAGGCTTGGCTCGTTGGGTCCAGGGTGGAGCTTATGATTTCGGCACCCGCTCTCCTCGGTCGCCAGGCAGGGAAAGTTTCAGCATCTTGGATTAAAAGAAGCGCAAGTCAACGAAGGCACGGATTGGAGGACTTCGGGTTCAAGTGGCAGGGGAGTAGGAGGAGTAGGGGAAGGAGGAGGGCTGGTGTGGTGCAGCAGTGGCAGTAGTAGTAGCAGCGGCAGCAGTAGCAGTAGTTGTTGTTGTTGTGGTGGTAGTAGTCGTAGTAGTAGTAGTAGTAGTAGTAGTAGTAGTAGTAAGCGTATAGTAGCAGTAGCGGCCGCAGCAGCAGCAGCAGCAGCAGCAGCAGCAGCAGCAGCAGCAGCAGCACCACTACTACTACTACTACTACTACTACTACTACTACTACTAGCAGTAGCAGTAGCAGTAGCAGTAGCAGTAGCAGTAGCAG
>CAJNDV010034941.1:83839-97711 GCA_905221635.1 Symbiodinium sp. CCMP2456 | reverse complement strand
GGGTTTAGGGTTTAGGGTATGTGTAGTGTGGTAGTCCTGCGGGGAGGAGGCCCGCGGGGCTTGACAGGCGACTGAGTGGCCTCGAGAGACAGAGAGAGACAGAGAGGCTTTAGGGCCTGGGTTTAGGGTTTAGGGGTCTGGGTTGAGGGTTGAGGTCAGAGCCCTGCAACAGCTAAGCGGAGCAGCTTTTTGTATTGGTATTCTTGACGCTTTGGGGTTTGAACCGTAGGATGTCGGACCGTGGCTTGAGAAATCTAGGGCTGAAGGTTTTTGGGGGTTTAGGATCACAGTTCTGCTGCGGGGTATGTACCCCGAACCTCCTTTAAATCCTCGCGTGTGGGATTGGGGGTTGAACGTCGTCCGACGTTGAAAGTTGAAGGGCTGGAGTAGCACAGGTGAAAATTTTGCCCGGGCTACACCCTATACACCCTGAGCCCCAGAATGCACTATGTAAGCCCTACCTATAGCCTCCATTGTAGTTCCTTTTTTTGGTTTAAACAAATCTATAATAAGGAATTTAGAAGGTATCCCCAAAAAGGAACTACAATGGAGACTATAGGTAAGAAGAAATCTTAAGCCCCATCCTAACGAGCATAAAATTTGGAAACTCAACTCCTGAACACTACAGCGCGAACCCCCCGGTTTCGCCATTGCAGTCATGTCAAAACGAACATGGGGTCGTATATGGTTTGGGGGCTGCGAGCGCCTATCGGAGTTTGACTGTTGGTCTTCAGGCTTTAAGGCTTTTAGATTGTTGGGTTCAGGACTGGTGGTATTACATAGGATCCCCGCGCCGTTTACACCAGAACAGTCTTAACTTCGCTCAGAGTAAGGAGCAAGAGCGATGTCCCGGGAGCGCCAGAGGACCTGTTGCAGTTCCAGAAGTTTCAGGTTTTGTTGCTGCTAGCCAACGTTGGGTTGAATGTTCAGGATGTTCCCATTCGGGTTTAGTGTTTCAGGTGCATGGCCAAGCGCGTAGGGTGTAATGTGTGGCTTCGTACTCGTACCGCTTTGGCAATGTAGGAACCCGATGCAGGAAACCGCAGCTGCACTGAGAGATTGGGCAAAGAAAGACGCTGCGCTGGGCTTCTTCTAGGCAGCCATAGCTGAAACACTAAACCCCAAAGCTTTATACAAATGTCGCCTACTACGGCTGTAGACCCGCTTCAACTGCTCTGGTCCGTGCTACTTGAGCGGATTTTGTCAGAACTCCAACCTGACAACCTGAAAACGCTCAACCCTGAAGCCTACCGTCCTCGAGCCCGTGCCCCTGTACGATGGGAGCTTCTTGGAGGTGTTTAAACCTGAGCCCCAAAACCTGCGACGCCCGAAACCCCAAGACTAAGACCCCGAAGCCATACACCCTACACCATAGGACTTAGGGTTTAGGGTTTAAGGTTTAGGGTTTAGGTTTTAGGGTTTTGGGGTTTAGGGTTTTGGGTTCAAGACCTTATTAAGACGAACACGGTTTCTACTGCAGATGGACGAGTCGTGAATCCTTGCCAGCCCCGCCTGCCGCGAGTGTAAAAGTCAAAACCTAAGCCCTTCCAATATGGCGCTTTATGTAAGGTTGAGAAGGTTATTGTAAGAATGTGATAACGAACACTCCCTACAGCCTAACTACCCCAAACGCATTAGACAGTGGCTCAGCAACCACGAAGACAGGATTTCCAAGACTACCAGAAAAACTCCAACGGTGGAAGTGCCATCTCTTTGATTGAGACCATCATTGCCGATGCAAGGCGGGCCGATTTAGGGTTTAGGGTTTAGCCGCTCAGCCCTTCGTCATGTAGACCAACAACAGGAAGCGTGTGACGATGAAGAAGACGGCGATGATGGTGGTGATGCTTGTTTTGCCTGTAAGTTGGGTACCCCAAACCCTAAACCCTAAACCTAAATTTACCCCGAAGGTTCTGAAGTGATGTGCTCTAGTAACGGTGTGCTACATGCTGAAATTTGGGGTTTTGCCGAGGGTCCTTTGTGGTGTTGTGCACGTCCTAGCGCCTCCCAACTTGGCAGTGCTTCGAGGGTGCCCAAGACACTTTTTAGTGTTTTGGGGTTTTAGGGTCTAGGGGTTTACGGGTTTAGGGTTTAGGGTTTATCGCTCTTGGCAATGAAACGGACGCTGATGATGATACCTGAGTCCTAAGCCTTTGAACTATAACCCTGCAGCCCAAACCTAAAGACCCAAAACCCCATCTGAACCGGAGAAGGCTTTCAGGGCTAGTTTAGTTGGGTTCCCCAGTAGTACCCTTTTGCCCTTTTGCTTTTTGGGTTCCCTTAATAAAACCAAATCGTATGGAAAAGCGTACCTTGATTATTTAGGGGCTACTGGGGAACCTAGTTTGTGGCTTCATGGTTTAGGTGTCTCAGTCGAGGCATCTAGTCGGAAGGCCGGGGGGTTTTACTGTTTCGAGAAGGGTTTCGGGCCTATAGATGTCGGGGACCTCCTTATTTCATCTTCATGGTCCCTAGGGGTCCATGTGCCCAGATAGTTTGTTTTTACAATTTGGCCCCAACGTACCGTTATATAGGGACTGCGGTAGGACACATTATGACATGTTAAGCCCCTAAACCCTGAACCCAAAGCCCTAAACTCTAAACCCTAAACCCTAAACCACCCTGAACCCAAAGCCCTAAACTCTAAACCCTAAACCCTAAACCCTAAACCCTAAACCCTAAACCCTGAACCCTGAACCCTAAACCCTAAACCCTAAACCCTAAGCCCCTGGTCCCGGGACCTTCTGACTGTGGCTTGGATGCTAGGGGTGGAAAAAGGGGCTCAAAAAATAAAGACAAAACCCCGAAACCCAATATTCCCTAAGCCCTAAACCCGAAACCCTAAACCCCGAAACCCAATATTCCTGGTACCCTAAAGCCTAAAGCCTACACCCTAAACCGCATGAAACGGTTTGGGGACCTCAGCTCACGACCCTGAAACTTCTTGCCCCAGGCGCCTGGAGGCAGAGGCCATCGAGGGGGAGCAGGATGCCCAGGCTTCCTACGAGGCAGATTTAGAGGGGTTTATAGGGTTTAGGGTTTATAGGGTTCAGGGCTTTAGGGTTTAGGGTTTTGGGGTTTAAGTTTATAGGGTTTATGGGGGGTTTGGGGTTTAGAGGGTTAAGGGCTTTAGGGTTTAGGGTTTATAGGGTTTAGCGGGTTTAGGACGAGGCAGGTTAAGGGGTTTAGGGTTTATAGGATTTAAGGTGTTCAGGGCTTTGGGGCTTGAGGGTTTGAGGGGTTTAGGGTTTGAGGGTTCAGGGTTCAAAAAAGGGTTTAGGGCTTCGGGCTTGGTGCATTGCAGTCCCTGCTGAAAAATGGGCTTAGGGCTTAAGGGGTTTAGGGTTTAAGGGATTTAGGGTCCGGGGGCCAGACATCATCATTACGAGCATGAGTGTGATTGCTGTTATGAAGTACACCCGAAAACTCGCGAAGCCTCATCGCAAGCGGCGACGCCATACCTGAACCTTCAACAAGAATAGGCGATCCCTCGGCCCCACAGAACCATAGGGGGGTTGCAAGAGAAACACATGCCCAGGAACCCCCAGAACCTTCGACCCGAACGGCCTGACTGACAGGATTTCGTGACGCAGACCGGCGCCAGCATCAAGGCGAAGACAACGGAGAAGGATGGCAAGATGCATCTCGGATCATGCAGAAAGCGGCGGCCATGCTAGTCAGAAGTAGAATTTCTGGTATGGTATGGTCATGATCTCAATAAGGAGCCTTTAGGAATGGTATGACGTCCAGCCCCCAAAATTGAGCCTTTCTCCATCCTCTCGCTACGCACTTAAAGGCCAAATCCGTCAGAAGCAGCTACTGTAGCAGGGACAAGGATGAAGAGGCTTCGGCTGAAGAAGGCCTTTAGGGTGTAGGGCTTAGGGGCAAGATGCCTTTCAGGATGTCTGTAGGGTTTGGGGTTACCAAATATGCGTCAATTTGTCAGTAACTGGCTGAACTTGGAGCACAGCTTGTCATGTTGCGTCCACTTCCATGGGTTGATTGTACGCCTATGGCGAGCTTTCGCGCAGAGTGCTGAAGGATCGCACCTTCGGCTCTGAATAACCCCGAACCACCACCAGCAATAGCACCAGCACCACCACCGACAACAGCAAAAACCAACGACGCAAACGAGCAAAAGTAACGCCCTCGCTCACACACAGACACAGACAAGTTGCAGAGAGCCACATACGCAAGCAAGCAAGGACACGAGCAACAAGCTGGTTTCTATAGTATATAAACACGGGAGCACAACATCAAGAAGGAATGCCTTACAGTGATTCTGAAATCCCTGAAACCCAGAGCAGAAAGGATGGAGATTGCGGATGCCAAGAATGACCAGGCCAGTCAGATCCAAAGAAGCGTGCTTCCACTCGGGTGAGAAATAATACGGCTTCCATGTATCTGCACAAGTGTATGCATGTATGCATGTATGCCTACATGCATGTTCGTTGTTGCTTCCGTGCCTGCTTGCTCGCTTTCTCGCTGGATCGCTCGCTTGCTGCGTGTTTGGTGGGTTGGTTGGACGATTGCTCGCTCGCTCGCTGGCTGGCTTGCTGGTTTGATCCTTTGTTCGTTCTTTCGCTCGTCTATCCGTCCGTGATTTCGTTCGTTTGCTCGCTTGTTTGCCTATAGATATCTGCTCACAGATACACATTACCCTCAGCTGTATACCCTAAACCCCAAACCTCAAGTCCCGAAACCCAGAAGCTCACGATTCGCAGACTTCGGCTCGGGTTGCTTGATGTAGGGTTTACTAGGGTTTAGGGGTTAGGGAGGGCTCAGGAGGCAAAGCCCCTAAAGCAAGGCTTCAGGCTTAGGATTGTCTTGTCGTGGCGTTTCAGGGGTTTCTGGAAAAGTGACTACAAGGAGATCTATAGTGCATTGTAGAGCTTTATAGAAGGCTTTGCATCTTCCGAGCAAGTTAGCCTCATAAACCTTAAGCCCTAAACCAGGTGCTTTAAATAAACCAACCCTTGAACCCCACCCCCCTAAACCGTAAAACCCACCCTAAACCCTGAACCCTAAACCCTTAACCCTTAACCCTAACCCCAAAACCCCTAAGCCATGCGCAGGGCCACAGGTTTGGGGCTTCCGCTACAGGCGAAAGCCAGGAAGGGGCCCCAGGAGCATAGGCTCTCAATCCCACGGCCATAGACTGCCTGAGCCCTGCACCCCCAAAAAATCTCTACCCTAACAGCCTAAGCCCTTAAAGCCCGAAACTCTAAGCCTTAAAACACCTAAACCCCAAACCCTAAAACCCGAAACCCTAAACCCTATAAAAACCTAAACCCGAACATCCGAGAACCCGAACCCTGACTCGGGATCCCTCAAGCCGCAGCTCTGGATCTCGAACTTTCATCCTCTACTTATAGCCTCCATTGTAGTTATGGAGACTATAGGTAGGGTTTAGGGTTTAGGGTCTAATTCAGGCTCTTAGGGTTTAGGGTTTAGGGTTTTAGGGCCTATAGCCTCCATTGTAGTTCCTTTTTTTGGTTTAACCAAATATATAATAAGGAATTTAGAAGGTATCCCCCAAAAAGGAACTACAATGGAGACTATAGGTACTTAGTCCCCATTGGAGTTCCTGGCTAGCTTTCTGTAGGACCCTAGAAGTTGAAAATTTGAAATCAAGGGTATAGGGTTGAGGGATTTAGGTTTTAGGGCTTATGTAGGATCCTAGAATCTCCTTGAATCCTAGAGGTAGCCAAAACCGGAAACTACAGTGGAGACTATGTTTGGGTAGATCCGAACTTCTTTCAGTCTACTCCTTCAGAACGGGGATGGCTTACTCAGAGGTCCTGTAGTGAGGGGTCCTTATTTGAAGGATCCTGCTCTTGTTTATCTTCTGTGGGGGTCCCGTGTTTTCTGATTTTCCAATGTAACATAGCGCCTGCATATCGGAATCAGGTGCTTTTGTTTGAGAAGCTCTCACCTCTAGATCTGAAGCCTGATAAATCCGTTGCACAGACTCCATACAAGGCCGCAGAGAACCCCTTTTTTTAAGGCCGCAAAGAACCCCTAAACCCCTAAACCCCTAAACCCTAAACCCTAAAGCCCTAAACCCTAAACCACTAAACCCTGAAGCCCTAAACCCTAAACCAAGCCCCTAACAGCGCTTTGACTTGCAGGCTGAAGCCGAATCAACCATCGAGTCGACTGAGGAGGCGAACAGTTAGCGCTCAAGTCTACCTGGACACCAGACCCACGTAGAATAATAGCCCTACTATATATTTATATATATATATATATATATTTATATTTATAGATTTATAGATTTATATGTATGTATGTATGTATGTATGTATGTATGTATGTATGTATGTATGTATGTATGTGTATATATATATATATAAATCCTGCATTTCCTTAAGGACCCTAAACTATGGGAAGTATGGTGTATTCCTTATTATGGGTAATGCAGGATGTAGATCATCAAGCGTCTTATAGGTTTTAGCTAAGCTTTACGATTCTGACTTCCCCAAACCCTGACTGCCGGTTAGAGCGTAGGGCCGAAGTTTCAGTTTCTTCCCTAAACCCTAAGCCCTAAACCCTAAAGCCTCTAAACCCTAAACCCTAAACCCCCCAAAAAAGAATGCCTCGCCTGGATTGTCCGAGTGTGAGCGCCGAAACCCTAAATGTGTGTTTTTTCAGTTCTCTGAGCCTCAAAGCTTCGACCCAAGCTCCAGGCTCTCATTTTGAGGCCACGGTTTAGGGTTTAGGGTTTAGGGTTTAGGGTTTAGGGTTTAGGGTTTAGGGCACGCACAACTCCAGAGCCTATCCCAAAGGGTCCCAGAGTAGTTCCTTTTTGGGGGTTACCTTATAGGATTCTATATATGAACCCCAAAAGGGAACTACTTTAGGGCCTTTGGGTATTTCATGAGCTCCAAAAACGTGCGGAATCCCTGGTCAAAGGGTCGAACCCCGCACCTTCAGAGAAGACACAGCCCTCTGAGAGAAGAAGCTGTGAACTGCTCTCTTAAGCCTACCTATGGCTCTATTAATTAAAAGGGAGACCTCGTTGAGGGGGTCTTTTTATACTTAAAGGTCCCCCCTAATCTTAACAGTCAAGCTTCTAGCTTCTGGCTAATTCTCTAACTTGTGGTCTCTTTTCGGGTTCCCCAACATAGTACGGCACCCTTGCTTAAAAAGGACCCCAAAACAGATCCTATTTAGAGAACTCTTCTGGGAGTTTCCGAAAATAGGGGACCCCAATATAGCACCCTAAATAGTAGGATCCTTATTATAAGGACCCCAAAATAGATCCTAAGTTAGAGAACTACTCTTCTCGTGGCAGACAGGAGCTCGCACGACTTGCGGACACCAAAGCCTCTCTCAAGGAGGCCTCCGGGGTTTAGGGTTTAGGGTTTAGGGTTTAGGGTTTAGGGTTTAGGGTTTAGGGTTAAGAACCCAAAACCTACTTTTGTTGACGGGAGTTTCCGAAAACAAGGGGTACCTTATTTTGGGGGTCCTTATAATAAGGATCCTACTATTTAGGGTTCTATATGAGGGTCCCCTATTTTCGGAAACCCCCTGATTGTCGGGGGCATAGGATCTACCTAGGACCTATAGTCTGCATGGTAGTTCCTGTTTGGGTTGAGCTAGTAAGACTTAAATATGAAGGATCCTGCAAGGTAACCCCAAAGAGGAGCTACAATGGAGACTAAGACAGGGGCCTTAATAATTGCCGACACTGTTTTGGAGGTTCCTTATTATATCCACAATATAATCTTATGGCCCCTATATTACGTAGTTTCTGTCGAGGAGACTTGTGACTCATGCTTTAGGACCGCAGGGCCACTTGGGGCCACAATCGGCTGGGAGTTTGTGGGCAGGATTGTTTGGCCCTCAAATGCCATACAACTGGTTCCAGTGTTTCGCGTGTAAAACTGCTGACAGCAGCCTAAGCATCCCGTGAGGCATTTAGGCTAAGGCTTCAGGTGCTGGGTGCCTAGCTGTGACTTACAGGTTTCTGACATAGGCAGTCAAGTTTGCTGACTAGTAGGTTCAGGAAACCATCCGGGAGCCTATGTCGAATCCCCCCAAAAAAATATCCCTAACCGCGTAAACTTACAATCTTTGCTAGAAGGAGGAACTGTAGGAGAATGGAGATGATCACCCAGAAGGCTAGATGCAACGAGTTGTGAGATCGCGGAGCGTTTCCAACAAAAAGCCCTATCCTCGAGGTCTGCACCCTAGGCCTAGGTTGAGGTGTAGGGCTTAGGGTCTAGATGAGCCGTATACTATACTAGGTGTTTCTTCGGAATCCTTTCGCAGTGTTGTTTACGATGATATACATACAGACCTACGGGAGCGTGCCAAAGATTAGTATGTTTATGTTGACTCACAGGGGCTGAAAGTACAAGCCTGTGTTTGGTCGTAGGAATGCGACTTCTACGTGAAGAACTTCGAGGTTCGCCAGAAAGCCCTCTCAGACGAGACTCGTCTGGGAAATCCGATCGCCCTACTTGTACCAACATCCTATTAAAAAAAACTATGGTTGTTCATGCTAATTTACCATTGAGACCCTACACTCCAAACCCATCAGGGCGAGAGGAAAAACCCATCAGGGTTCCTGATTATGAGTTTCATCAAAAGGGAGGTCTTGGTGCTTCAGGTCAACCACATAAACCTCGATGCTCTTTCTATTGTAGGTGCCCAGTTACCTGGAAATCTGGCTCCCCAAAAGATCTTGGGTTTTTATATTGCCGATAGGAAGATGATCTATCTGTATTTTATACTTTATCAACCTTTCAACACCCCAAAAGATCTTGGGTTTTTATATTGCCGATAGGAAGATGATCTATCTGTATATACTTTATCAACCTTTCAACACCAACAGCCCAAAATCTGCTGGGCTTGCGGGCCTTAAGGGCCCGAACCCTGGCATCCTAAAGCCCCGAAGCCCTAAATCGAGATCCGTCAGTTCCAAAGGCAGCTTTTTTAATGCGAAATCTCCCGGGGCTTGCAGTAGTGTGCAGATCGCCGAGGAGATGAAAGCTCTGAACCAGGCCAAAGGAATTCTGGCTGGGGCTTAGTGACTTGGTCGGATGGTCCTTTGGTGGTTTAGGGTTTTGGTTTAGGATTTAGGTGTAGGGCTTTGGGTTTTAGGTTTACGTAGGGAGAAAGTATAGGGTTCAGGGAGTTTGGTAGCGTTTACGCTCTCCTGGTTTTGAGTCCGACGCGCTTGTTTGCAGATTGCAGGCTTTTGGGGGGTTCATGGTCTTTCCTGCTTGATGAGGACGACAGCTTACAGAAGAGTAGAGTTGGTAGCTGGATTGGCAAGCTTTACGTTTTCAGTCTTGGCTTGCTCCTCCATGATCACAATTTACCCTTTCCGGTCCAGCAAACGAAAAGCTGGAAACCCATAGGCGCAAAGCGAAAATTTCAAATCTGGAGAGCGAGGGTTTCGTGTTTAGGCCTTCTAGAAGTAGGCGCTGCCAATGCCCCAGCTCTTTCAGTTTGTGACAGAAAGTCATTCTGCCGGTCCAGGAAAGCCATGAAACCAAACACGGTTTGGACGTCCGTCGTGAAAAGGCTTCAGAGTTTAGTGATGAAGAGTATTGATTGAAAGGGTCATGTCGTGTCGGTTTAGGACCATTCGCAGTCTTGTCGTCCTAACAAGGTTCTGAAACACATCGCAGGCAACAGCCCAACAGAATTTATGCGAAGCTCTGCACTTTGAGTTTCTGGTTACGTTTATAACATCCCTGTACCCTTAGATACCTACATTCTGAGGGTTACCGTGGTTTAGGTCAGGTGACTGTAGTTAGGGACTTCTACTTGGGTTGAAATTATACTTCTGAATTTGGGTTTTAAGCAACCTGAACCTCCTGGTAGACTAAGCCCGTTGACTACCACTGTATAGCAGGGATCATAAAGTTCGAGGCCTGCAGTGAAATATCGCTTATCAAACAGCAATCGACATCATGAGCTTAGAGAGACAGCTCCACTCAGTCTTCTCACCTTTTTATCCTCCTGTCAACTCATCAGTTCTTCGTGCTAAAAGCTTTGCGTGTGGTTCAGGCCAGCGCCACCAACCCCGTAAAAGCCATAAAAAACACCCTTATCCCTTATGGCAACCCTATCGCCAACCCTAAACCCTAAACGCTAAACCCTAAACCCTAAACCCTAAACCCTATCGCCCTAAGAAGCCTTAAGCTCTTTCTTGGCCCTGGATGACCCTAGGCACCCAAAGACTCCCAAACCTCGGCTGCCAGGCCCTCAAAGCCCGAACGCAATGGCCATCTCCTGCGATTTAGGGGATACAGAGTTTATAGGGTTTAGGGTTTAGGGTTTAGGGGTTTAGGGGTTTAGGGGTTTAGGGTTTAGGGTTTAGGGTTTAGGAGAGTGTAGGAGGGTTTAGCTTCACACCGGACATGGGGTGGTTGACCGATATCCCGGAGCAACTCCCGCAACTCCAGCTTAGGTGGAGCATGCGCAGGTGTGAATGCACCCTGCGGGCGGCAGAAGTCAAAAAAGAGCAGAGCGATGCAGCCATGCGCCAAGGGGCATGTCACATGCAAGTCTTGTTGGATCGTGTAGGATGTAGGACAGTGGGACAAGACTTGTATGCCGTCTTAGGTATTGTGAGGGAAGCCTTGGGTACCCTAGGAGCTCAGACACCAGCTTTCAAGGGAGGGAAACTTCGTGGCCAGAATATTAACGACCATAGTTCCGTGCCATAGTTATAGCGGCGATAGCCAGAAGAGCTATGGCGACTGCCCCCGACCCCAAAACTTAGTGTGATGACGAACACATTAGCGAAGGCGAAGAAAACAATGTCGACATGTATTTTCAAGCGCGAAGACAGCTCGACTACTACCCTTTCTCCCGCACCCGCTCTGATGGCTCCTCCTACTGCAGTTGCTACTGTGATTTTGAAAATTGTTGTCAAAAGCTGCTTTTCGAATGTTTCAATATCAATTACAACTACTATTGTTGTAGATGTTGTTATTAATAGCTTCCTTTTGTTTGTAGCATTATTATTGTCACTGTTGGCATTATGATTGTTGGCGTTGTAATCCTTACTCTTAGAATTACATTTATCACCATTATCTGGTTGTTTATATTATCGGTTGTATTGACTGCTCGTATGAATAGTAGATGTTAAGTGTTAATGTTAATATCTGGATCCTTATCATTATGCTTGTATTGTGGCATTGTTTGTGTTCATCTACTGTACTTATTATCATGTTTGCATTGGTATTGACTACTATCATGATTATTGTATTCTCATTGTTGGGATTGTTACGATGATGATGATCATGATGATGATGATCATGACGATGATCATGATGATGGTGATGATGTGTATTTAAGGTATAACTGTCATCATTATTGATATTATGGCTGCGGCTGCTACTTAGTTAAGGGAGTACAACTATGTGTTGTTGATTATTGTTGCTGTTGCTATCTTTGTTAAAAGGTTCTCAGTACTGATATTCCAACTCTCTGCTACAGTCCCCACCACTACGGCTGCTGCTCCTGCCGGGTCCTTTGCAGTTCAGGCTAGTATCGAGCTGCAAGCTTGTGGGCAGTTGTATGCATGTTGGAGCGGGAAAATCCAGCCCTAAACGCTGGAAGCCGAAACTCTAAGACCCTGAACCGCTGAACCTTGAATCCCAGGCCCCTGAGGCACAAGATCCACAAAACCCTTCAACCAGTAAACAGAATCCTACACAGAATCCTGGCAGGGCACCGTCAGTGAGCTGCTGGGCACGCAAGAGCACTCAAGTGAGGTGAGCTCTATTGTGCTAGGAAGTCTTGGTTCTCGGATCTTGAGCACTCAAGTGTTCCTTGGCGAGGTGAGCTTGCAATCAGGCAGTTGATATGATGAGCAGGTGTCTTACGCAAGGTAGAGCAAGAGCAACAGAGACAGAGGCAGCACATGCGCTGCTAGTTGAACTAACCGTACGTAGCAGCTGCAGCAGCCGTCACAATAGCAGCAGCGGCAGCGGCAGTAGTAGTGGTGGTAGGCGGCCGTGGTAACAGTGGCAGTCACAGCAGCAGCAGCAGTGGCAGTGGCAGGGGGAGTAACAGCGTCAGTAGCAGTAGCCATAGTAGTGACAATTACCTACTACTACTGCTACAGCAGCAGCAACACTAACAATGCTACGGCTACTGCTACTGCTACTGCTGCTGCTGCTGCTGCTGCTGCTGTTACTACTACTACTACTACTACTACTACTACTACTCCTCCGAAACCCCTAAACCCTAAACCCTAAACCCTAAACCCCAAACCCCAGACCCTAAACCGGAAACCGTAACTCTGTAACCCAAAAGCCGAAAGCCCAGGAGCCCGTCCGCAGTGCAGGTGTGTCTCCGGGGTGCAGGCGACTTTGGAGTGGAGTGAGTTTTTAGTCCGTTTCGGGGTTCCTTTAAGGGTCGTACAAGAGGTATAAGGGCAGTATGAAGGGTACTATGAGGTTCGTAGGCAAGTTTGTAACGTAGGGTCCTAAATTACTAATACTTTTCCCCACCGTTCCTTAATATACTTCTGTGTTCATATGTTGAAACTCTATTCTACTTATTACGGTCCCTATTTTGGCATGTTGACTTTGGATTGGCGGAGATGGGTTTACACTCTTCAACCTTCAGCGTCGAGCCTGGAGGTGTGTACAGTTGAGGGGCTTAGGGTCTAATATTAGGGCCTAAATACTTGCCTATACTATCTTGGGGGTTCCTTATTATATGCATACTATAGTATAGTTATACGCCCAAGCCCTATTTTAATTATTAAGGTCCCTATCTTATAGAACCCTTATAGTAGCCCATATAGAACCCTTTGAGCGAGCCCTTTAAAGGAACCCTATGCTAATTGTTAAGGCCGCTATATTAGGGTGCTGTGGGGCCTAGATTGTCCGCAGCATCTGCAATGATTGGCGGTAAACCCTCGAACGTCTTGTTGCGAACAGGTTGAAGCGGTGGCTCTAACCCTAAACCCTAAAGACCCTAAACCCTAAGGCCACTATATTAAGGTGCTGTGGGGCCTAGATTTCCCGCAGCGTCTGCAATGATTGGTGGCAAACCCTCGAACGTCTTTTTGCGAACAGGTTGACGCGGTGGCTCTAACCCTAAACCTATAAACCCTAAATCCTAAAGACCCTAAACCCTAAACCCTGTAGAGTTCGAGTGCGAGAGTGAGAGTCGAAACCTTACAGATGGGCGGACAGTCGGATTGTTGATGAAACGCGCAGGGCGAAGGCTCTACGAGTCATGTGCTTCTCCGTCAGATTTCAAATCTCATCCCAACGAGCCAACAAGGGCCCCAGTTTCAGGGTTTGCCTAGGGTTTATCTATGGTTTTAAGCCTGTTTTAGGGGTTAGACTAATATGTTTGGGGTTTCGTGGGTCGTTACGTAGAGTTTAGCTTGACTCTGGACGCCAAATCCCGAAGCAATCTCTCTCCCAAGTCTCGCAAGGCAGGCACAGATCAACCTTCTAACTTGAAAAGAAACACCAAACCCTGGTTTAGGGTTCAGGGTGTAGGGTCCTTAAACTGCTTAAACCCAAAACCCAAAACCAAACTCCGAGTTCACCAGGCTTTTAGACCTACCGCGTCTCTGTCTTGATGGTTTGACCCGTCCTGGGCACCGCCTATAGCCCATCAATATCGCAAGTGCGATCAACTCCACAGAGCACTGCATAGACTGCAAGAAAGGTAGCGAGATGCAGCAAGAAAAACACGCAAATCCCGACTGAAGGGACTCGTGAATCTGAAATCAAGATATGCTCAGGACGTGCGCCGGGATACCCTAGCCTAGCTGTAAACCCAAGCCCCGGAACCTTGAACCATGAACACAAACACCCCCAACAAAACCTAGATCCTGAACCCTCCCAACATCGAGAAGTGTACCAAGTCGAAACCCTC
>CAJNDV010034941.1:73207-83731 GCA_905221635.1 Symbiodinium sp. CCMP2456 | reverse complement strand
AACCCTAAACCCTAAACCATAGCAAGCCAGGAGGCAAGGTTCTCCTGGAAGGAAGCGCAGACGGCTCGGCGCTGAACCTCGCCAGCGGCGTCGACCTTTGGGACCCTTTGTGTTAAGCTTTGGGGTTTAGGGAGGTTCTGAGGCTTATCTTATAAGTAGAACAGGTAACCCTAGCCCGTTTGTGGCACCATGACCCTTATGTTACCCGAAAGATTAACCGCTAGTTCCCGTAGGATCTGGACAGGTAATCAGTAAGCCATAGTCGCTTTGCAAGTGCTTGCTTTATTCTATAGGCTTTTTAAAGTCTTTGTTTATCAAACCGTATAAACCCCAAACCGGGTGGAGGGTGTAGTACTCTAGTACTCGAGATTTCGGTACGTTTTGGGGTTCAGGCTTTGAGGGACCTCTGAGTCCGCGAGAGAGAGCGNNTTTTTTTTTTTGGGGGGGGGGGGTGGAATATGGACGGGTTTGTGGCGTAGTGAAATGAAGTGCTTCCAACTAGTGCGATCATTGCTGCCATTTTGCTGCAGAATGTTTACTCTCGCGACGGCAGAATCTAGGTCAGTTGATCGGTATGGTTGGGTCACGTAGCATGCCGATCGACCAGTGTCGACGATACTTCTGTTAATGTGTCAGCTTGCATGATCTATGTCTGGTGTTATGCGTACATGTGCGATTGTGTGTTTTGCGGCGCATTTCTGTATGTGCTCGTGTGTGCATGCACAAAACTTCAGTGGTTGAAATCTGCATTCGGAAGATAGCTAGACAGCAAACAGCATGATGAACGGTGCATTTACACTCCTGCTCAGATGTCCGTTGAACACAGTGGGTCGCAAGGTGTATGGCCCTAAGTCGTTGAAGCCCACGGTCGGAGGATTGATGATTTCAAGCTGTGCGTGTCCCATGCATAGGTTCTCACAACTCCGACGCCGAACCCTGAATTCCCTGATGCTCCAGGGCTGAGCAGTTGCTTGTGCCGAAATACCGCTCAGCCTATGACAACAATCAGTGGGGTTGATTGATCGGTTGATACCTGCTCTTGGGCGTCTGTGGAGCCTCAGTTGACAATTGCTTTCCGAAGTGAAATGACTTCGGAGGTTGAGTTGACGAATGTGATGACCAGTATCTCTGCAGACCTTGCCTGGTGTCGTCCGAGCGTGAGTGTCAAAAATATTTCCCATGTTTGTTGCAGGAGTTGGCTCCAAGCAGCACAGCTTCTTGGAACACAGCTACAGGGCTTTTGTGTGAAGATGTTGACGCATGTTGTGGTGCAGAAGAAGGACGGCGCTGCATCAGGGCCGTTGGCACTTTGCGGAGCTAACAATGCGTTGTCACCAACAGCAACGACAACCAGCAGCATGCAACCCCACCAGCAGGTGAGCTTGATCAACCTCACCATCACCATAGGTGTAGTATCAACAATGGTGGCTTACAAAACAGCAACAGTTGTGATAATCGTCGTCGTCATCGCCTTAGTCTTCAGGGAACTCATCTTCGCCATCATCTTCATCGTCGCCATCATCATCCTCATCATCATCAACATCATCTCCGTCGTCATCGCCATCGTCATTTGTAGGGAATAGCATAGTGAGCGCGGCAGTCCTTGTCGTCGTCGCCACGTTAGAAGCAGAGGAAGTCGGAGTCTGGCCAGCTGCCGCAAGAAGCAATAGGACAACTGTCGAACGGTGTTAAGCTAAACCCTAAACCTTAAACCCCTAAACCCTAAACCCTAAACCCCTAAACCCCTAAACCCCTAAACCCTGAACCCTTAGCCCCTAAAGAGTAAACCTTCGGACCCTTCCTGCCATTCACCCGCTTCCCAAGGCTTTGACGGAGCTGCAAGGCAAAGGCAACTTCCAGGTCATTGCGGTCAACAATGTGCAGCTGGGCCGGGCTTAAACTCCCGGGTTTGGGTCATTGTTTTTTTGTTGGGCCCTAACCACCCAGGTACCTACTATATAGGGCCCTAGGCGCTCTAGTACCCCATATAGTAGGTACCTGGGGGGTTAGGGATAGTATAAAGCTCTTAAAGGATTTGGCTTAGATTTGGGTTTGGGGAGGCCTCGGTTTTATTGTTTAAGCTCTGTTTTTTGGTCTTCTGATGTGGAACTCTAGGATGGGATCTAGGGGTTAAGTAACGAATATGCAAGGCCTGAGCTAGTCCAGAATCGAGAGCCGTTCAGCTGAAGGGTTCGCACACCAGCATGTATATAGGCTTCGCTCGACGGCCTGCAGAGCGCAAGTTGTAGTCACGACTGAGCCTGCCTAACTTCCCTAAGCCGTAAAAAGCCGGCTCCAGCTGCTTTGTGAGGTTTCGCCATGTGGTTTTCAAATCATCGATAAAACGATCCCAATCCTGCAACATTTCATCCTCTCGAGGTTTGCCTGGATACGTCTGAAAGTGAGCATCGGATGATTCTATTCTCACGCTCTGGTATACATGCATCATCATGTATTAGAGTGGGGCATACTATGAACTGACCAAAATTCTGATGGCCCTTTAAAGTGACCTTTGGTAGTAGAATGTAGGGTTTCTATAGCAGGAATTACGAATCTGGTTTGGGCAAGTATCCCCCCTTAGAGCCCTCTGGGGAAGCCAGCTTGCACCGAGGACGGGCTCCGCCGAGCAAATGGCGCGGGAGCTTTGCAATCCGCCTGCGGCCACTGATCGGCAGCGGATGCGCAAACTCCCCAAGTCGCATCCTAAGCTATCATAATATATCACTATCGTATATTATAACTTAGAGTATTATAAATTGGCATTGAGAATTCTGTCCCTCAGCTTCCGCCCCCTTCAATCCAGATTAGAATCATCGCCAAGAGTTCTGGACCTAGCCGATGGAACTCTGCGAGAAAGCTCTGTGGCCCCTTCTCTCTACAATTGCTAGACTCTTATATTCTACGTCCTGAAAACTCAACCGATGCTATATGGCTCTTCTGATACGCCCTAAACCTGAATCCTAAATCCTAGAACCCCAGAACCTACGTAAAGTCTGCATGGCAAGAGCGCCTAAACCCTTACTAAACCCTAAACCCTAAACCCTAAACCCCTAAACCCCTAAACCCCTAAACCCCTAAACACCTACACCCTAAGCCAAGCCGAGGCGATCTGGCTGGATCTGTGGAACACAGAGTTCCAGGGAGGCCTCAAGGTCGAAATTGAAGACCTCACTGCAGGACTTCTCGGGGTTCGGGTTTCGGGTTGAGGGTTTAGGGTTTAGGGGTTTAGGGTTTAGGGTTTAGGGTTTAGGTTTGGGGGTTCGGGTTTCGGGTCGAGGGGGCTTCCGTTACAGTTTTTCCTTTAAGGGCCCTATACTGTAAAGGTTGTAGGGTTCAGGCTTCCGTTACAGCTTTTTTCCTCTAAGGGCCCTATGAAGGTTGTAAGGTTGCGGGGTTTAGGATTTCTAAAGCGCTTCGGGCTTATATTCGAGGTTGCAGGCTTTCCGTTCCGGGTTCTGGGTCTAGGGTTCGCAGTGGAAGGGCTCCAAGGATGGCATGAAGGTAGGTGGGGTAATCCCCACATGGGAGTCCTTATGTACTTATAAAATCATGTCCTACCTTCTTCCCACATTTCGAGGCCTCCCATATGGATACTTCCGAGCTCAGCTTGTTGCTGTGCAAGGGACCCGCCTTTCGTCGCCAAGTCCTCTCAAGAAAGGTATCCTTCGGGGAACCCTACCGTCCCATAGACCATGGTGCTGGCAAAGTGGGTTTCCAAACTCCGCAGCCGATCGGCCGGTCGGGTGATCGGCCGGTCGGGTTTGGGGCTTAGGGGTTCAGGTTTCAGGGTTGATTGGCTGATCGGCTGATGCACGGTTTTGGGCTCAAAAGCCACGCACACTGCCATAGACATCCGATCGGCAGATCTGGTTTCAGACACTTCTTAGGAAACCCTATCAGAATGCTTGTAGAATTATAGAAGCACTATAGAAGCCTTAGTATTATAGGACCCCTCGCAACCGTTTAAGGGACCTCCACTTAAGGGCATGGAAATGAAAGCATGAAGGTGCTCACAACAGCATTGCTCACTAGCCCCACAGGCACCTCCTTCACAGTAAGACGAGAGAAGGGACTGCGCCACATCATAAAGCTGAGACCGAATAATGCAATGAGGCCGAGTAGAGGTTTTCGAGAGGTGGAGTTTGCACCCGAGGGCGTGGGACTCGTGTTGGTTCGACTTTACCAACACATCTTGGCTATACATATGGCTTGCGGAGAATCTGAACAGTAAAATGCGAGCTCTACAGTTCGGACATGGGTTTAGGGTTTAGAATCTAAAAGTGAAACGCCTGTTGCAAACAGGGCGTAGATCCTGATCTCATCAGGCACAGCAGGAGTAGGACTGGCAGTTTTGGTGGCAGTGAAGGATCCCCTGCCCTAAGTAAAAACCGATGCTTGCAAGGATCTATAGTACGGTTCAGGGTTTAGGGTTTAGGGTTTAGGGTTTAGGGTTTAGGGCCTATAGAGAAGAATGTTCTGGGCTTTTTGGATTTATGTAGCAGTAGAAGGTTCAGGGTAGTTAGGTTTGCGTGTGTCGAGGATATGCCACGGCCAAGAGCGTGCTGCACGGGGTGACCCTCCAAATTCCGCCCTGCGCTGCCCTCAGCTTACGATCCCGGCGAGGCACTGAACCCTGAGCCCTAAATGCATGAGCACATGGCAGTCCCTTCTGAAATGCATACCTTACAATCAAACGTCTGGCTTGTGGGCCAGGAACTTTTCAAAGTTCGTAGGCCAGCAGGCACTCAGATGGATTCCAAACAGATGTCGCCCGCTACACATAATAGTTCGGTTTACGCATGCATACATACATGAATGCATACATAGCACAGCATAGCATAACACAACATATTTATATGTATATATATATACACACATATACAACAAAAATATGTACAGGCATACATACATAGACGCACACACACACACAAACATACACACTTTACATGAAAAATAGAGTCAACATAGAAGCGTCTAGATCATCTCACACTGGAAGTGTGCCGCGGCCAAACCTTTACACCTCGTACACCTGCTACATACATACATACATACATACATACATACATACATACATACATGCATGAGTTTTTGTTGATACGCGGACCACTTTGCTACATAGGTCCACACACGTCCGCAACTGGCCTCGTATAGGTACATGCATGGATGCATGGTGTCTGTCTACACCAATGTCGATATGATTGTATCGCTGCCTTTATGTACATAGGTACATAGACACATGTGGATGCATGCCTGCATGCTGTATGCATACATGTGTGTATGTCAACGCACGTATGTAAAATAGCTACCTAAGTACGGATGTTTGTTGGTGTCCGTGCGTGCATGAGTGCTTGCGTGCGTGCATGCGTGCGTGCGTGAGTGTGTGTGTGTGTCTCGGTTTTGGAATACACCATTTTACTGTTGACCTTGCAGAACCTATCGCAACTTGTCCAAACCCATGACAACTGAACATGTGTTCATCGGCCGTTCACAGAAAGCAAAAACAAAATTGTGTGATGTGATGAAATGCATGGGGTAAGTCGGTCCCGAAACCCTAATTAAACTTAAACCTAAATTCTCTTTATCGTATGGTTTAAACCGATATGGATTCGTCGGCAATGGTTCGCCCCGGTGTTTTCGGCCTTTGCCAACGAATTTGGCGGCCAAACCGTTTCGGCCAAGAGATTCGTCGGCAGTGGCCAACCCCGGCCATTGCCGACGAACGTATTGCCCAAACCGCGATTTGGCCCATGAAACTCTGCGGCTCCCCTTCAGGATTTGGGGCCTAGTTCGGGCTGGCCTCTAGGATTTGGAGCCTAGTTTGGGCTGGTCTTTAGGACTTGGGGCCTAGTTTGGGCGGGCCTTAGGATTTGGGGCCTACTTTGGGCTGGCCTTTAGGGTTTCGGCCAGGTTGATTATGACCAATGTAACTATAGGGTTTAGGGTTTAGGGTTTAGGGTTTAGGGTTTAGGGTTTAGGGTTTAGGGTTTAGGGTTTAGTTTTCTCATGAGTGATAGCCTTGTCCGCGAAGATTTCAGTCTTGCCCTTGTCCGCTTTCGGTGGAACGCGCCTATGCGTACTGGGTCTCTCTTATGCGTTTTACGTCAAAGTGGCTAGTGGCATCTTTGTGTCAGAAGGATACTATGCGCTTACAAGATGTCTATCATGTAGTTGGTGTCAAAAACTCCCACTGCTGAGTGCGAAAAATACATTACATGCTTACTGTCCGGGAACTTCTTGGGTGGGTGGTATGTTGTCTAGATTCGAAGCCAACTTCTGGCCGATGCTAATCCTGAACCCTAGATCCTAAACCCTAAGCCCAAAAACTCCCTAAAGCCTAAACCGTAACATCCTAAACCCTAAACCCTAAGATCCTAAACCTAACATCCTGAACCCTAAACCCTACGATCCTAAACTTTAAATCCTACACTCCAACATCCTAAACCCGAAACCCATGAGGTTCCAAGTGCGCCTTTGTGGGCAAGACCGGCTGTGGCAAGTCGACCACTCTGCTCCGCGACAGTTCGCTTCGGACTTTTTGGGCTTACCTGGGGTTTAGGATTTAGGGTTTAGGGTTTATGGACTCCAAAAGTATGTAGAATCATAGCATTTGTTTGATGTCTTAGGGTATTGGGCCATGATTTCACATACTTTGGGGGGGTTTAGGTAGGGTTCCGGGATTTTCGGTTCAGGTTGCAGGGTTCCAAACAGCGTCACTCAGGATTTCTGCCTGGAACTCAGAGCGTTCAGCGCCTATACTGCTTCAAGTTGTATTCCGTAATTTTGCGTTATTGAGTTTCCGGCACTAGTCATTCCACTGCGAATACTGAAGGGTGTGGGGATCGATACTCGCACAAGACTTACAAGTAACTCTAACGTGATACCACCAATCCCTGAATCGAACATGTTTTGGTTGCAACTCGTGTTTCTGCCAAAAACCGTGCTCTCCGCACGTGTGTGTGCTTGTTGGACTCAATGGGCCGCTCTTGGGAATCTAATTGACGGTCTTGACTGGTACATTGGGCCAAACTCTGAGCCCTAGCACCATCTCAAATACCCTAGACCGCAAAGCTGTTTGTTCAGGTAAGGGCTTTATGAGGGTCCTATACGGGGTATATATACATGCAAGGTTTCGAGACAGTTCTACAAGGTACTCATGAGGCTTTGTAATCTCTAAGCTATCAGATTGTGGAGCTAACTTGCATGTAGGGTTTAGGCCTAAACTTTAAACCCAAGTCAAAGAAAAACCCTAAACCCCAGCCACCCAGGCTCTGCATCCTACGCTTCTTGGAGGCACGCAGTGGGCGCATCCTTATCGGAGGCCGGGTCGTCGTGACTTTCGACTTACAGTAATGTAGGGGCCTAAATGATTACTAATACTAATTGGGAGGGGGAGGGGGGGTCCTTAGTATATTATAGTATAATGGGCCCCAAAACCCTATTCTAATTCTTAAGGCCCCTATATCACCTGTGAGGGTTTAGGACCATCTTGTAGGTTCGAATCCCAAAGGGTCCTATGTACTGTTATGCGGGATACGTCCCTAAATCAACGCGATGCCTCTAGGCACATACCATGTTCAAAGGCCGTGGATGTTTAGAACCCTAACCCGGAAACCCTAAACCTTAATTAAGCCCCTAAACCCTAAACGCCGAAACCCTCATAAACCCTCAATTCCTTGTCCACACCCTTACCTGGTCTGGGTTCTGGCGTACCATACTTGAATTCTTTTTGTGGACCTGTTCCTTAAAGGAGCCATTATGAGATATAAGTTAATATTCCATGAAGCCTAAATAATTACCAATATTTTTCCCTGGGGTTCCTTCTTATACTTATATCTATTTAAAAGTACCTCCAAACCCTATTCCAAATATCAAGGCCCCTATATAACCTGGATGCAGCGAGAGGCCGAGATAACGCGAAGCTCGGCTTGCGAGCAGTGCGCCGCATCGTTGGCCTCGTGCCTCAGGAGTGCTTTTCGGTATTACCCGGGCCCCAAAAGTATGTAGAAGAATGGCCGCTTATAGGTTTTGGGCCGTTATCGTACCTACCTTTCGGGGTTTAGGTAGGGGTGCTTCTTTTCCCAGTGACAGTTGTTCTAATTGGGGCTAGTAGGGTTTAGGGTGTTGGGTTTAGGGTTTGGGGCTTAGGGTTAGGGTTTAGGGTTTAGGGTTTGGAGGGTGGAGGGCTCAGTGCTTCATAGTTTGTTGCTCGTTGCTGAAATTTTTCTCAGACTACATGCCGCCCGAACCCCTCTAGTGTAAGTTTCCATGGCATTCAAACAGGAGCGTCCAACGAAAACATACCCTGCTATGCCTTCGACCCTATTCTAATTCTTCAGATCCCCTTCTATTGTCTCAAATGGAGGCATGTCCAGACAGCCGGTTGTGCCCTGAGAGCTGTCATGAAAGATTATGCCATGAAGTAGAAGAGGTTGAAATGCAGGTATCATGATCTTCGCTATCGGCGTGTATGTTTTCTTCATCATTCCCACCAATAATCTGTTGTTGCGAGGCATTGTTCTTAACCTTGTTATTGTGGTTGGCGTGCTATTATTATTATTACTATTGGTACGGCCATTTTCCGTGATTGGTTTCATTACTAATTACTATTGAACCTCGTTGTCATGTTCACCATGGCTTTTGATTATACAGCATGAATATTCACCAAGCCTATGCAGGACCCCACCATCTTCGAGGGAACCATCCGTTTTAACCTCGACCCTTTTGACGAGTTCCCAGATGCGCGCATTTGGGAGGCCGTTGGTTCTTAGGGCTTAGGTCCAGGAGAATTTCGGGCGCAGAGGGTTGGGGTTTATGGTTTAGGGTGCAGAAAGGCTTGTGGTGTAGGGCTTCGGGAAGAGAGTTGTTGCAGGTTTTTTTGGATGACAACATGAAGGATTAGGCCGCAGTGCAGGAGGCTTGTGCCTTTTTTAATGCATGCTGAGAAAAGCTCAGGCACGTCCCGGGTGATTGTGTAAAATTTGGCTTCATGGCCGGTCTCGGGACGGAGGACACTGATGCTGCCCATGGTACTGCAACAGGTTACAGCATTTACAGCATCAGTAACCTTAGCAAGCAGCATGCATGAAGAGGTTGAAATTGCGGGCACTAAATCATAAAGAATCATACCACCTGATGAGAAAGAGGAGCTTTGTCCGCGACGGCAAAAAACAAAGCAGCGGCCAGAACAGTAGTGAAACCTCCACACCTATCGCGATCAAGCGAGAGCAATGATGACGCTGCGAAGGGACCCATACAAGTGCATGTGGCCACCAGTTGAAGAACATGGCATCGTCGTTTAGTTCACTGCTGCAGTGGGTCTTTTTTCAGTTTTGGGTTCTGTAACACTCAGACCGAACAGGAAGAGCTTTGAGCTCGAATAGATGCAATGCAGATCTTCGAATACTTTCTTCTGCTGATGCGCCTGTCGATTGTGGATTTTTTGTCGTGGTTGGTACCCTAAACCTGTCAAACCCTGAACCCCTAAACGGCCAGCGCTGACTCAGTACTGGGATGTGTAGGCTGTCGATAAGTTGGTTGCAGAGCGCACTTGGAGACGGGATGCATTCTGTTCGGATGCAGAGATCTTCACGTGAAAGCCTCATAATATAGGGGCCTTGATAATTAGAATAGGGGTTTGGGACCCATTATGGTACACTTCTTTTTAGGAACCCCCAAAATAGCATTCGCAATTATTGAGGCCCTACATTAAGTGCTTCTAGCGAATGGTGTCGACTTCATGGCCAAACATGCCCGCATTCAATCAGGGTTTAGAGGTTTAATTAGGGTTGAGGGTTCAGGGTTTTGCGTGTAGGAAGTTTGCACGAAGGAGTCGTCTTTGCTGTCGTAGCTGCGAAGCCCCCGAGACAGAATGAAGAAGTATCTCCACAATTGCCTGAACCTGCAGAGGCCGTACACAGTGTGCAGCTGATGCAATTCATCCGCACCTTGCCAGATGCTTGGTATGCACTGGTTAACCAACAGCCTCACACCGTTGCGCACTCCAGGACTTTATAAGCCCCAGTCCAAATTTCCACAAGTAAAGCCTAGGCCCAAAACCTTAAACGTAACGCGCGCCTTAACGACCATGCGATTTTGACACGGTCCATGGGTTTGTAAAATTGTGGTAAATGTGACGAAAAGGTTTGTTTTCGATGTTTAGAAAGTACATTTTTTAATCAGGGGTTTTGCGTGTCGAAGCACGAAAACACTGGCCTCAGTGGGGATTTCTAACCTTCCGAATGCGAATTGTGCGGCAGACCTCTTTTTTCACAGATGTCTTCTTGTTCTTGGTGTCTCTCCTCAACCGACTACGGTCCGTCGACAGCTGCTTTGGAGTATTGGAACGGAACATAAAGGAAAAGCTGATGATGACGGTGATGATGATGATGATGATGATGAAAGTTCTGTTTGTTTTTACCAGGCTGTTGTGTCGAAGCAGGATGATGAAGATGATGATGGCCTGCACGTTGATGATGTTGATGGGGGATGGTTGCGAAGTAGACGTCATTCCCCCACCCTCCCCAA
>CAJNDV010034941.1:59143-73107 GCA_905221635.1 Symbiodinium sp. CCMP2456 | reverse complement strand
TAAAGCCCTAACCCCAAAACTCTAAAACCTAAACCCACCTACAAACCCTCACATTCGGAAATGACGGCTTGCGGCTATGAACAAGGACCAAAGCTCACATCCGGACCCTAATTTCCAAGGATGGGTAGCACCACTGGGCTTTCTGTTAGCTAATGTAGAAGCCTGAGTAATCATCAGTACTACTCCTTAAAATAATAAGAAGAATAATAACCAACAATGATTTTGTATTCCAAAACCCCAGTTAAATCATTAAGGCCCCGTGTAACACTCTCTGATCCAAAACGAGTCTCAGGCACCGTCGTGGAATCTCGTGAACCGGCAGCCTCGTAAAAATCGAAGCAGTCTCAACCGCAAGTTCAAAGTTCAGGGGTAGGGTGTTGTACTCCTGGAGCCCTATTCAACTAATTGCTAGTCTTAGTCCTCCGAAGGCAATGTACTACTCTACTCTAGACCCCGTCACAATTACGTTCCGCGAGTCAGAAGTATAAGTAGGACCCTCTGGTTTGGAGACTCCTGGCAGACAAGACGAGCCCTACAGCCGAGGAGCCCTCAACACCCTAGAGCCCCGCAGCCCAAACCCTGCAACCATGAGCCCAAAACTAACCCCTAATCCTTCAAACCTAAACCCGAAACCCCTCAACCCTAAACCCCAACCCCTGCAACCATGAACCCCTAAACTCCCAAACCCCAAGCCCTCCAAACCTTAAAACCTAGGACGACCCTACCATGCTTCGAGCCCTAAACTCCTAAAGCCTAAGGCCCTAAACTGGTAAACCCTAGGGCCTCAAAAACCCTAAGGTCCTAAACTCCTAAACACCAACAAAACCCTAAGCCCCTAAACTCTTAAACCCTAAACCCTAGGGCCTTAAAAACCCTAAGATCCTAAACTGCTAAGCACCCAAAGAAACCCTAAGGCCCTAAACTCTAAAAACCCTAAACCCTAGGGCCTTAAAAACCCTCAGGTCCTAAACTCCTAAGCACGAAAAACACCCTAAGGCCCTAAACTCGTAAACCCTAAGCCCTAGGGCCTTAAAAACCCTAAGGTCCTAAACTCCTAAGCACCAACAAAACCCTAAGGCCCTAAACTCTTAAACCCTAAACCCTAGGGCCTTAAAAAACCCTAAGGTCCTAAACTCCTAAGCACCAAAAAAATCCTAAGGCCCTAAACTCCTAAACCCTAAACCCTACCGTGCCACACAAGCTTTCTTCGGCCTTCGAGGATGGTCTTGACACCCACGTCGATCGTGACTGGGTCAGAAGGAGGGAAACGGTTTGTGGGTTTAGGATTGAGGGATTTTGAGGTCTTGAGGGCCTAGGGGGTTTAGGATGGAAGGTGTTTAGGTGTTTAAGGTTTCGGGGTTTAGGATTTAGGGTGAAAAAAGGTGTTTAGGGGTTTAGGGTTCTCTTTGTTACGCAATCCAAGCCCATGCTGACTAGTTTACCCTAAACCCTAAACCCTAAACCCTAAGCCCTAAACCCTAAACCCTCCTGTTTTCGAAACCTCAGTCCATAAGGGGGTAGCGTTCAGGGTTTAGGCTTACACACCGCATGAAAGCTGGCATGCTTTTTGTGGCTGCAGAGTGCGGAGTCTAGTGTAGGGGCCTTAAAAAGTAGGATAGGGGTTTGGGTTTAGGGTTTAGGGTTTAGGGTTTAGGGTTTAGGGTTTAGGGTTTGGGGTGCATTATACTAGAATTAGAACAAGGAGCCCCTAGAATAGTCTTGGTAATTATCTCAGCCCCTATATTATATAAGCCCTTGAGAGTCTTGCATAGGGCTTCCGACAAAAGGAGGAGTCTGGGAGGGCTATCTTAATCAATTACTTGCAAGGTCACTTCGCCTTAAAACCGTACCTCACGGTAAACAGCCTACAATTGTGGGGGTGCTGATTCTGTGTGTTCTCTTTTGTTTCCACATGCCAAGGTGTACTTCCCCTAAGCCCTGAGCCCTAAACCCTAAACCCTAAATCTGGGGGCCGAGGTGATGGCAGCAATGTCAGCTTCGGGCAGAAGCAGCTCATTAGCCTGGCTCGCCGCTCGTCTTTTGGGAGTCTGGTCTGTGGGGTTAGGCTAATTAGGGCTTTTTGGGAGTCTAGCCTGTGGAGGGCCGTAGAGACTTAATAATTTCCGGCTTGGTCTGCACAGATGTAGGGTTTAGGGTTTAGGGTTTAGGGTTCACGTCCTTGCTCAACCAGGTGCAACGTTAACCTGCTGCAAGTTGATTGCAGCCTCCAGCATAGTTCTCAACTCCATCATGACCCAACAAACACAAGCTCCCCAACTCCCCAACATGAAAGTCACTAGGTGAAGCTCCCTCAACCAATGTACCTTGAAACCCACAACATCCTTAGCCTCAACCTTAAAAGCCTAAACCCTAACCAGGCATGGTGATTCGCCAGCCGCCTGTCTTGCTGCTGGATGCACCTTGGCTATAGTTCACAATGCGCAGGTGTCAGAGTTTAGGGCTTGGGGCTTCGGGGGTTTTGGGGTTTAAGGTTTAGGGCTTAGGGTTTAGGGGGTTTTTGGGTTTCAGGTTTAGAGTTTAGGGTTTAGGGGGTTTAGGGTTGAGGGTTTGGGGCCAAAACACCAAACCCTAACCCTTGGTTTAGGCCACCTCGTGCTGGCAGCAGCTGGGAAGGGTCATCCTCAAACCCTTAGAGCCCGAAGTCAAAGCTTAGCATCCTAAACCCTGAAGCCACTCAAAACCTGTAGAAACCCTTTTCAAAGCCCCTCACACAGCCCTCATAGAACCCTGAACCCAAAGCAAAGCCCCCCCCAAATCTAGTCCACACCCAAAGCCGCACGAACCCTACCTGCCGGTTTAGGGTTTGGGAAACTTGTCTGAACAAGCAGTTGGTCAAAGACACTGCACCCGCCCAACCCCCCAACCCACAACACAAAGAAGGAACACGCATGTACACAAACGCACACTCACACACAGACAAAAACAAAATACTGCCTGCACTCTAGTCAAAGATTCGCCCACCCCAAAAAATTGAAACGTTGGCCCAAGCACAACACCTTTTTGGTTCATATCATAGTATACTGCTGTATTCTGTTATATTATCGTATAGTATCGTATAGTTATGATTTGTTTGCCCCTAGACCCTAGACCCTAAACCCTAAAACCCTAAAGCCCTAAAACCCCGAACCCTAAAACCCTAAACCCAAAAACCCTAAAACCCTAAAGCCCCAAACCCTAAAACCCTAAACCCTAAAACCCTAAACCCTATACCCGGTTTGCGATTGTTTGCGCTGGGCGAGGAGTGCACGTCGGCACTGGACCCCATCACCCAGGAGGCCGTACAAAAGAGCATCCTCCGCGACTTTCCCAGGCCAGGGTTTTGTTGGGTTTAGGGCTTTTAAGGCTTTTAGGATTTAGGTTAGGGTTTAGGATTTATGCTGTAGGGTTTAGGATTTAGGTTTTTGGGTTTGGGTTGCCCGGTAGTACTCGTCCCCCTGTATTCTATATCTTTTTGTGAGTGTGGATTTAATTGCTCTAGCAGCGTAGTAGACACACCGGTCCCCACACTACTCCGGGTTGGCGGGCCGCCTAGGATAGCAGGATGCTACCGGTAGTATAACATGTCATGCTGGAAAACTGAAAGATGATATAGCTTGGCTGAGCAGATGTTCCTGGTTTGCATCGGACAGTGCAGCATTTCAGGGTTGGAGATTTGGCGGCGCTTTGTTTGTTACTACCTCGGGCTGGCAGTGAAGCTTTAGTGCTTCGGGGTTAGATGACGGCGACATCTAGTCCTGCTGCCACTGCATCCTGCTCCAAGTCTTAGGCAAGCCCAAATGTTCGGGTTGAGCACCCATGCGGTCCTTGAGGCTGAAGGTGTTGCAGGTTCGTGATGGGGGTTGAAAGTTCATCCTGTCCATGTTTCTGTAGCTCCTTCCACAACCCGTCAGTGTTGGTCTTTTTGGTCGTAGGGTTATGGTTTACTTGAACACGTTCTCATGTGCAGGACCACGGTCATTGCTGTGGCGCACCGTTTGGCCGCTCGCTGGAAAGAGCTCTGTAAGCGCCGAAACAGTGAAGATATAGTCCGAACCATTGAACTCAGGGTTGAGGATTTAGGGAGCGTTTAGGGTTTAAGGTTCAGGACATGACAACATCACGCTGTCCTGTAAACGACCCACTGCTGCTGCTGGTACTACTGCTGCTGCTAACACTTCGACTAACACCTCTAACCCTACGACGGCGACAACAACAAAAGTCCCGACGCGTCCGCAAGCGCAGACATTCCCGAATTCGTGGGTGCAGGGTTCAGTTTGTGTACCTGCAAAGCTGAGGAAACTGTCTTGGACTTCGAGCAGATCTGTGTTTTTCACCAAGGACTGAAGCCGAATTCCTACTTCTTACACTTGACCTTAATGCCTTAATGTCTCAAGTCGAAACTCCACACCTTCCCATGCTAGATTGCCGACACTTGTTTGGTGGCCTCTCCAGACGGCAATATGCTACGGGGCTATTTGCTTAAGGTTCATGAACCCCAAACCGCCTAAACGTGTAATCCTACGCCCCCAAACCCCTATAATTGCTTGTAGTAGGGTTCATGAAACCTAAACCGCCTAAACGTGCAATCCTAGGCCCCCAAAGGAACCCATACGATACAGGAGCCCGAAGCCCTCAAACCTAAATTGAAGCCCCAACCCCTAGTACAGAGCGCAGTTCCGTACCCCGCAAGTGTGGCATACTTTCAGGCTGCAGTGCCTCATTGAGCCCCTAAGTATTGCTGGCAAGTGTCTCACATATACACACGTGTATACGCACGTACGTCCGTATGTATGTATGTACGTAGAGCGGTAGGTATGTATGTATGTGCACATCTATGTGTTTACGTAAATATGCATACACAGGTACACATACCTATCTGTGTACATATACGTACGAACATGCCTACATACATACATGTAGACATACATACGGATGTACATGCAGACGTACAAATGGACGGACAGACGGATGGACAGACAGACACACAGACACACAGACACACAGACACACAGACACACAGACACACAGACAGACGGACGGACACAGACAGACAGACAGACAGACAGACAGACAGACAGACAGACAGACAGACAGACAGACAGACAGACAGACAGACAGACAGACAGACAGACAGACAGACAGACAGACAGAGAGACACACACACACACAGACACACAGACACACAGACACACAGACACACAGACACACAGACGCACAGACACACAGACACGCAGACACACACACACATAAGTAAGTAAGTCCTGGATGTATATATCCGTCCATCCATCCAGCCAGCCATCCATCCATCCATAGATCCATCCATCCATGGATCCATCCATCCATCCTTTGCCATACACCCACGCACCCATGCACGCACAAACATACATAAACACGCACACATGCATGCACATACACATACATACATGTATACTTATAGATACAGATACGTACCCACACACACGAAGCGTATGTAGTTGGAGCCCGCGCTCTGCGCGGTCACCACGTTTCTAGGGCTTCTTGCCTGAACCCACAGCTTTTCCATCGGGTTTCTGTTACTTGCCCATTCGAGGCTTCCTTTCTTCTTTTTCGGATATTCGGGTTTATCCTTGCTCTCGGACTTTCGGACTTTGATGTTCAGCATGTTTGGGCTGGATCGAGGGGGTGGGGGGCGGGGGGGTGGGGGGGCAAGAAAAAGACATCCTTTGGCACCGACTCATGGTCGTTCCGGATCAGAGCAGTGCCAGGGCCATGGATTTCGAGCGTGGGCGAGCGTACTTGGCGCTGCTTGTCGCGGTGCTTTTGTTGCAGCGCTTGGAAAGGGGTTTTGCTAAGAACCGTTTCCAGCATTCAGATTGCGTCTTTCCTGTTGCCAGACCCCGCCGGGCCCCAAAGTAGTTTTCAATATCCACACTCTTACAACACTATTGCCTTGTCCGGCCCGAACAACCTGTAAATTACGATGCGAACGGCTTCTCGTTGCTTCCTCATGTGCTTGCTGGCCAGTGGCCGCGCAAGGGGCGTACACCATGTAGTTGCATAGATTTGTAGCGTAATCGAACTATTGCCACTATCAAGCATGACAACGAAGCTGGCAGCAACAGTAACAATATTTGTCGATGTGCATGCATGCATGCATGCATGTGTATGTTTGTGTGCAATAGATGGTTGTGTGTGTGTGTCTGTTTGTGTCTGTTTGTGTTATTGCTTGCTTGCTTGCCTGCCTGCTTGCTTGCTCGCTCGCTCGCTCGTGGCTCGCTCGCTTGCTTGCTTGCTTGCTGTGCTTGCTGTTCGTGCTTTGCTTGTTTGTTGTTTTGTTGATTGCCTGTTTTTGCTTGCCTGTGTGCGTGTTTGTTTGTTTGTTTGTTTGTTTGTTCGTTTGCTTCTTCGTCTGTCTGTCTGTCTGTCTGTCTGTCTGTCTGTCTGTCTGTCTGTCTGTCTGTCTGTCTGTCTGTCTGTCCGTCGGTGGGTCGGTCTGTTTGTCTGTCTGTCTGCCTGCCTGCCTGCCTGTCTGTCTGTTTGTCTGTCTGTCTGTCTGTCTGTCTGTCTGTCTGTCTGTTTGTCCGTGTGTCTGTGTGTCTGTTGTTTTTCTGTCTGTCTGTCTGTTTGTCTGTTTACTTGTTTGCATGTGTATGTGGAACGTCTGCTATGCAATGTACGTATGCATGCATGTACAAACAAACTTGCAGATACATGCATGCATGCATGCATGCATATTACGTACCCCTACAGTCTATACACATATACCTGTTTTTGTTGTCATATATATATATATAGATATGTGTGTGAAGGTGCTTGGTTGTATTCATAGGAGTGTGTATATATATATATATATTCTATGCATCTGATGTGTAGCATTGAAGCGAGCTAACCAATAAGCGCTTGACCCGTCAGCTCCAAGCCAGAATATAGGTAATACAGGGGTTTCAAAAAACAGAATATAGGCTTGGGAATTTTATTTGTTGAATATGACCATTCAGTCTTCTTGATTTTTCTTGAACACCAAAGCCCAAACCCCACCATTCCGCCCGCCTGCAGGAGATGTTGTCGAGCGTGGCACCGTGGAGGAACTCAAAAAAGCCGGGGGCACTTTCGCAAAGATGCTGCAGGCCGTTTATGGTTTAGGGTTCGTAGGTTATCGGTAGATTTCAATCTTACCTATAGTCTCCATTGTAGTTCCTTTTTGGGGATACCTTCTAAATTCCTTATTATATGTTTGGTTAAACCAAACAAAGGAACTACAATGGAGGCTATAGGTACAGACCAGCTTGTATCGATTGATTCTTCGTGTTGGGGACCTGTGTTTGGGAGCTGTTTGCTTGGGTTTAGGGTTTAGGGTTTAGGGTTTAGGGTTGACAAGTTCGTTCAGGCTTCTTTGGCTGCTTCTTGTTTTAATCAGGCCTTCAGGCTGAAGGATTCATTGAGGGTTCCGGGTTTAGGATTTGGGGTTAGGGTTGAACCCATGATACTTGGCTTTTGCACACGAGTCGCCTCATCGCTTAAAGTGGTGGGTGGTCGGTATCGGTTGTTGCAAGTCTTTCCCGGTAGAGTCGCTGCAGACCGGACGCAAAAGGGTTGAACCCATAACCCCTGAACTATTGAAGGTTGTAAGCCTCAATTACCCCTAAACCCTAAACCCTAAACCCTAAACCCTAAACCCTAAACATTATGGCATTATGGGCCGTAGAGATTCCTGCTTCGTACCTTTGGAGAAAGAGGGTTTGCCGTGTCACTTGGACTTTCAAGGGTCGGGTGCCCGGCACACCCCCTTCCCATGCTGGTCATAGCCCTAAACCCTAAACCCTAAACCCTAAACCCCAAAAGATCCTTAGACGTGACTGGAAACTGCTATTATTTTGTTCCCTTGTAGTATCATTATTGTTCTTTTCGCTATCATATTATTTTGTTTCCTTGTGGTATTTTTGTTGTTCTTTTTCGCTATCATAGCGATAGCACCAACAACGACCAAACAACAAAAGTTGTAGCCGTTACTGCTGCAAAGGACATCCCACCGGCAGCCACAGTTGCACCGGCATCTGGCTATTTGTTGACAAGGATGACAAAACAAAGGAAAAGTCAAATGCGCGATAGGCAAGTTCACATCGTCTTGCTTCTGCGGCGCTGCACCCCCTACACAATGAAGCACATGTGGTGGCTCGACCCATCACATTAAACCCTGCACCTATTCTGAACCCCGAATTGTGCAGATACAATGCCTTCCGGCCAGGCAAAACGGATGCAGCCTCCGCAGTAGTGAAGCCTTCCCTGGGGCTTGGGAAGAATTCCCTCCTCTTCTCTGCGGCCTTGATGCAGCCGCTAGCAGGGTAATCCCTGCTTCACGTGACCCGGTGAGGCCCTAAACCCTATGATAAGCTTGCAGAAAGTGACGCGCTGCAGGCCCCGATTTTGCAGACTTCTACAAACAAGCAGCTGTCGTCATGAATCTGCACAGCCTAAGGGTATCTACGAAAAAGAAGCTGTTTTACTCGAAGCATGCGGTCCTGTAAGTCGTCACACTGAGCCTAATTTTCTGGCCCCGGCTGGGACAGCAAGTCCACGGTAGGTGTTAGCTACAGAAAACGATGAGTGTAATTACAGCTTATGCTGAGTTCTAAAACCTAAGCCCGCTGACGCTATCATCGCGAGGTTATCCCAGAGTGACCGAGTGATGTGTCCAGGCAGCTCAAGTGGGCACATAAGAATCCCACTGGGCTCAAGAAGGCCGGACGACCCACTTCAAGCCTCAACAGATCCCGTATAAATCCCTATAGACCCCGTACGAATCCCTACATAGATCCCTTGTAAACCCCCATAGATCCCTTATCAATCTCTGTATAGACCGCTTACAAATCCCTTAGATTCCTTATCCCTGTTTTTGCAGGGATCTTGACGAAGATCCCTTGTAAATCCCCGTAGATCCGTTATACAAATTCCGGGTGGACCTACGGGTAGTTCTCTAAATTAGGGCCCGTTCTTGGCTCCCTCCAATAGTACGGCACCCCTAAACCCTAAACCCTAAACCCTAAACCCTAAACCCTAAACCCTAAACCTATAACAAGAACCCTCAAAGGGGACCCTAGTTTACAGAACTACCCTTAGAGTGCTGGGGGTTTCCGTCTTATGCCTTAAACTACAATAACCTGCTGAACCCTCATCTGAAGTCTCTGGGATTCAGACCCCATAAACATGTAGGTTCTGGTAGGTTGAGGTAGGCTATAGGTTACTACGAACATCTTGTAGAGCCGCCAATGATGACCCTTACCAGCGGTGCAGATCTCTATATTGTATACTTAGCCACAGAAGCTCCGTCCATCATATTCGGAATTTCAGTGCCTTGGTGGTGGCCGGACATAGGAGCGAGTTCAGGGATAGTCCATTGCATAAGCCCCAAACCCTAAACCCCTATTCCGAAACCCTGTCAGGGACCTTATATTGGGTCCTTATGGGGTGTAGGGCCCTAGCTATAAGGTCCTGAAAAGCATAGGGTAAGTCGGAAGGTTGAGCTCCGTCAGATAACCCTGACACTGCCCAAACTGCTAATCCGAAGTCCTAGGCTTCTAAACTTCAGAAGCCCGAAGTTGTGAATCAGAAGAATCCCAAGCTATTGGGTTTAGGGTTTAGGGTTTACTCTAAACCCCAAACCGTGAACCCCAAGCTACTGGAGTTGCGAGGAGGTGCGTCCGAAAGTTGAAGCTTTGTCTTCTTCCGCAGTGTCTTCACTCGCCCCGCTTTATGGCGAAGCGCAAAAACAGGGAGAACTGGCATTTAGGGTGGTAGGGTTCATGGTTTGGGGCTTCAGGGTTTGGGGTTTAGGGCCTTACAGAGTTACAGAGTGTCCAGGCGAGATTACGCAAGCCTGTTGCAAAAACGGCTTTTACAGGTTTTAGAGTTAGGGCTTCTTTAGGCTTCTGCTTCTTGGGAGGATCTATTTAAAGGGCCCTAGTACTAGCTTCCAGTAAAGAACCCTAATAAACCCGAGGTTGCTAAATCAGGTTCCTATATTAGGGACCGTAATTCTATTACACGTTCTGGGCACAAGGAGCTCCCGGGTATAATTTTATGGGACGTGGGGAGAGAGGATCCCCAACATCCAGGGTTTAGGGTCTAGGACTCGCACCTGAAGAGACCCAATACCCGCATTGCTTCTACTTCAGAAAAGCATGTCACGCCGCAACTGAGGGGAAGGCCTCCTGGCACGGCTCTCAGATGTGCCGCTTGATAATTGGGGATTGAAGTTCTTTGGGTGGGTGGTGCGGGGCTGGCAAAAGCGACAGAGAGAGAGAGAGAGAGTGAGAGTCAGAGAGAGACAGATAGACAAGATGATGGATGCCGGCAGACACAGACAGGCAGACTGACGGATGGAAAATTCGCCAGTGTGGCAGGAAGACAAAACAGACAAATTGTTGGGAGTTGACTGCTTTGTATTCAGGTTCGACCTCTAGGCTTTGAGTCAGGAGGATTCGACACTCATGTGTTTTGGGATCACGCCCTAAATAGTGAAAGCCCAAAGCTTGATGCATTGTACTGTTGATGATATAAATCCTGCATTACCTTAAGAGCCCTAAACGATGGGATATATGGTATATTCATTCTTTATTATGGAAAATGCCGGATGTATGCCATCAACCGTATCCCCCTTTCTTCCCGAATGCCAAACCCCGACATCCCATTGCCAGAAGGATTGTCATATTGGACTGCATCGTGCATGTTGTATTACGTGTTATTTATGTACAGTTTATTTATGCGTGTGTATGCATAATGATACCTTACATTCTGCATGCAGGTACAAACATATGTATGTATACATAGATATCGAAATACATGATAGATACATGTGTGCATATCTATATATATATACACACCCGTATATAATGTAGTAGGCCGGTGGTCCACGTGCTCGAGCACTGGGACCTTTGCGAAGAGCTCGGATGATGGTTTGGGTTTTTTTCGCAGAAGCGACCCAGAGAGGGCTACTACAGGCTCTTGGGGTTTAGGGCTATAGGTCTCCTTTACAGGGCTCCTTCACGGAATCATAAGGGGGCTTCATGGGTTCAGGGTTTAGGATTATGTATGTACGTACATGGTTCAAGGTCATTTCCCATAAGGAGCTTCATGCGCAGGATGGTGTAAGCACCTGACATAATGTAAGTTCCGCAAGAGGGGCTTAGTGAACATGTATGATGAAGTAAGTACATGATGTAAGGCAAATTCTCAATTAAGGCGGTGTGGGGCTTTCTGGATCCCTGGTCGATGTATTCCATTGCAGCCCTTTGCTAAACGCAGCACCCTCAACCCCACAGCCCAGTTCGAATGGTTGAGGCCCCGTAGCAAGATGGCTTTCAAAGTCGCAACCCTAAACAGAAACAGGGCTTGGGGGTGAGGGTTTAGGGTTTCAGGGCCAGCTCATGCGTTTCTCTCTGATTTCGGGCTTAGGGTCATTGCACGGGTTTCTTTGCCTACAGAGCTGGCACCTTGCCTGTGCCATTATGTTTTCAGCTTGTGTGTCTTACGGACTTGCCCACATCTTCATTGCCTGGGTTTGTCCGGGCCAATGTTGCTACTATGACCATATGAGAGACACTCTCCAGGAATCTCTCTTGGACAGGGCAGTCTGCTACATGCTACTTTGGAAGGGTTTTAGCAGGATCGAATGTTGAGTTGTGCAAAAGGACTGTATAGTGCTGGACATTGCGCAACGGCACCCTGGAGTACATGTTCTGGATATGATTGCCTTGTTGCATACAGGAGGGCGCGTGGCCGGTCTAGGGGCGCTTGAGAGATATGGACCTGTAGTCTACTAAGACGTCCACTGTAGACGAAAAGCTTTGTGCTGAAATCCCGAACCCCTAAACTCTACATCCCTAAACCCTCAACCCCTAAACATCTAAATCCTAAACCACCTGTTGGGAATTCAGTCGGAGCGGGCCGTACCAGGCAGACTCCTTTGTGGGGAACCCTGGATGGACGAGTGGACTTCACAGTCCCTTCCGAGGCCGGGAATGTTAGAGAAGTCGTTTCATGATTTTAGCGGTGTAGGGCCTACCTGAGTCCTATAAAACCAACCTTTCTAGGATGATCTCTTTCTGTAAGTCCTTCAGACGGTAGGTTATCTGGGATTACTGTAGGGCTTTGGAGGCGACACCAGGTGGGATCCCTAGTAGGTGTAGGGTTTATAAACCCTACGAGGTTTAAAGTTTAGATGTTGGGGCTTCTCAGGGAACTGAAGGAAGATTTCAGATAAACAAACAGTTCTTCATGGAATGTAGCGCTTCTGCACGCTCCTCACGATCAGAAGGGCCTGGCTCTGAACACTTCGCGCCGGCGGACCGAGTGTCGGGGAGGGCAATGGAAGTTTGAAACAGGGCACCGACCCAATATAGAAGCCGAAATAGTGACCTATACTATTTCGGGGGTTCCTTATTATCACTATAGTATACTATACCCCAAAACCCTATTCTAACTCTTATGGCCCCTACATTGCCATGTGCGATCAAGGGCTTCTGAGTGGACACTAAAGCCAACAGAGGCTAGTTCCTTGAGAGCCTTCGAGCTCAATCAAAGCAGCGGCTCCCGACACATCCCCTAAACCCTAAACCCTAAACCCTAAATTGGCGAGTCTAAGGCTCAGACCCAGGACCCTGGCCTGTGCCTAAGCTTCTATGATTCAGAATCACTGCAACCCTAAACCCAGGTCAACTACGGGGGTGTGGAGAAAGGCTCTGCTCACCGAGCCAGATTCCTGGCACTTTGGGGTTTAGGCTCGATTTCGGGTTTAGTAGGGTGGTTCAGGATTTCGGGGTATGGGCTTCCGTTCCGTGCGCTCACGTGATGGCATGTGATACACAAGCCTCGAGCGAGAACAGTGGAGCAACCGAACAACAAAATGGTCAAGTTCAGCTGCGCACTCATACACCTGCTCTCGATGTTGCAGTCGTGACGACAGGTGATGATGATGATGATGATGATGATGATGATGACGACGATGATGACGATGACGATGACGATGATGGTGGTGATGATGCTTATGGTGATGAAGGAGGTGATGGTGATGACAATAACGATGATGATGACGGCGTCCAGGGCGGTGAAAGTTATGACAGAATCCTGCTCAGCACTTTTGTCACTGGTCGCCTTGTGATTAGCTTCGCATCTGCTACCACAGCGAACTCGGCTGAAATGGTGCTGGGAGCTTTCCCGCAACCCTGAAACCCTCAACCAAAGCCGCGAATCCTGAACCTTGGCCTAGAACACTTTCAACATGTTGATTGAGCTGATCTGTGTGATGTCGTTGCCTCAAATTTCTGGATGTTTCAGGGTGAGAGGTTAAGGGCGCAGGCAGCCAGGCTTAGGGTTCGCATTGAGCACCCCCCGGGCGCAGAGTGTTGGCAAGGTTTGCAGGTTGAAACGTCAGCGTCGGGAATGGCTTCAGACTTCCATGGCTGCATAACATATTCATCCAGGTCCGCAGTTCTACAACTCTGGCCGTTTATGTTGGGGCTGCTACTCGCGGTAAACAGCATCTGGCTCCAGAACTCGCTAATCGGTCAATATACCTTGTGGTATGGTGGGATCTTCCGGAAATCATTTAAGGTGAGTCGACCCCGTTACCCTAAACCGTTGGTCATCTGGGTCAGGGTCCAGCCTATTTAGCCGCCTCACACTGCCAGATCCCTACACCCCAAGCCCGTAAATCCTAGACTCCAAACCCGAAACTCTGAACCCCTAAAGCCGGTTTAGGGCTTTAGGGTTTAAGGGTTTAGGGTTCTAGGGTTTAAGGGTTTTTTAGGGTTTAGGGTACCTAAAGCCTACACCCAAGCTTTGTCCAAGGTTGCAGTTCTTCACACTCTGGAGAGCTTTCCTGTGCAGTACTTGGTGAATCAGCTGGGCACTGAGACACCGCCTCAACCCAGTTGTCGAGTTCAAGGCTTCAGGCTAGAGCCCTTAAGGGGCGGGGGGGGGGGGGGGGG
>CAJNDV010034941.1:13099-27351 GCA_905221635.1 Symbiodinium sp. CCMP2456 | reverse complement strand
ATGTGTGTACGTACGGTTTTGTGCGTATGCTAGAAGCGTATCTCACCATGCCGCTGTGTTCTGGACTTGGGGAAGATCTACAGGATCAAGTGTTTCGGTATTACACACTGATTCCGGATCTACTCAAGGGCTGCACAGTAGCTGGGTTGGGAGTTGGTTTGCTTGTTTCACTCACCGCCTGGCTCCATTAGTGTTGAAGATGCTCAAGTCTTGTAAACCTTAACACCCGAAGCCCTAAACCCTTGCCCTCTCACTGCATGGCGCTGCCAAGTTGCATCCCTGAACAGTAAGTTCTAGATTCCATTTCACAAACTCCAAATGCTAAGCCCCACCAAGACGGTATGTCCTAAACCCGAGTGCTCCTAAGCACTAGACGCCCAAAGCTCAATCCAACCCCTAGCCCTGAGGCTCCATGTACCTATATAATGAGCCCTTTTCAAGAATTTGGTCTTTACCCTAAACCCTAAACCCTTTACTATATAGGTACATGGAGCCTTAGGGTAACCAAGGGCCGCACGAAGCTTTGCGTGGCCTGGCGCCAGACGGGTGCTTGCTCTCCGACTGGCCCATTGGAGCCTGGATCAGACAAGCCCTGCACAGAGATGATTGCCACTTGGATTTAGTTTAGGGTTTAGGGTGTAGGGCTTGGGAGTTTCCGAAAATAAGGGGTACCTTATTTTGGGGTCCTTATAATAAGGATCCTACTATTCAGGGTGCTATATTAGGGTCCCCTATTTTCGGAATCCCCCACTTGGATTTAGGGTTCAGGTGGGGAAGTGTAGGAAGTAGGCGAAACTATGCTAGCCTGAATGATCTACGGGTAAAAGACTGTTTTCTATGCTCCAACCTAGGTCTCTTCTTGGGGTGCCGTCGTGCCTAGAATACGGACACTCCCCAAATAGTACGCATGTAGCAGCTACGTGCGCAAGGGTCTCTTCAAGGAGTTCATTTCGGAGCAGACCACCAAACCCCTAAACCCCTTTGCATTTCTGAAAGCTGAGTCTCCGGCAGAAGGCTCGCAGGCTTTGTGGGTTTTTTTTGCTTAGTTTGCTGTGAATGCCGAAGCAAGTGCAGACAATATAGCGGCCTAAATAATTATCAATATTATTGCGGAGGTTCTTATTAAAGTTGTAGCAATTATCACGGGATTTTGGTTAAGCTGGTGCTGTGGTTCGGCACGTCGTGAGAGGAGTTTTGAAGGCAATTCTTCCCAGTCGTCCAGAATGAACCTTTAGCATGACTTTGTAGAGTATTGTCATGATTTTCATGAGTATTGTAATCCCAGTAGATCCACGACTAGAAGTGCCAAACCCAAACCCCAAACCCTAAACCTTATTTACCAACGACCCATGGCCACTGAGGCGAGAGGTGCTTCTGGCTTCTGCCAGTGTGACCGGGATGTCTTACGGGAAGTTTCCGACAGCATCCGAAGCCCAAAGCCACAAAACTCTAGGTGCTTTGCCTCCAAACTTCCAGTTGGTGCTCTTATTCCGAAAGCTTAACAAAGCGACAAACAATGAAGCGCTACAAAGAAGAAGCCCGACAGCCCGCAGCCTGCGTACCAGCTCTGTCTAAGTCTTCATGAAATTCTTGAACCAAAAACCCCGAGAACACTCCGGTTCCAAGACTTCTGGGATTCTCCTTCTTGCATTCTCCCATGCCTACTTCGGAGCTAGGGCCCCTGAGGTAATGTGCCGGGGCCACTTTCCATAAAAACTAGACGAAGGTGCCTTGACGTATAGTGTAAACCCAGAGAGCCCCAGTCTAAGAATTCATATAGGGTTTAGGGTTTAGGGTTTAGGGTGCAGGCTTGACATTGCATTATTTTGGTGAGTGCATATTTCGGGTGTTACTTGCAATACGGCAGCTACTTCATCACGCCACGATGTCTAGCCTTTTGCGGTGCCTGAAAGCATCTCTTTGGCTACCGACATCATGAGAACGCTCACTATTCCAGCACATCATTTTTACCAGTGCCCACATCATCCTATTTCGGCCCAGCACACCATTCAGCCCCACGCATCATTTTATATCGGCGCGACCTACCAGGAAGTACCTCATATTTAGACCCTGTAAACCCGTATGCTTTGAGACTTGTTTGCACATCTGAAGTCTCGCTCCTGGTATTTGCCTTAAACCTTTTGGGCTTCGGGCTATTGCGGCTTCCGGCATGAATCGCCGGAACAGCAACAAGAGAGTTGTTGCTTGCAGGAAATGCCGCCTGAAACGGTTTATGAAAGGACAAGCACACCAAGATTCACAGCAAGGTCTGTGTTGAGCACGAGGCCAATTGCTTCAATGGTAGCAAACTGTCCACAGCAGCAGTAGGAGCACTAGTGACGAATCAGAGGCTGAACCCTCGCCCCATCAGTCCCAATGTGCACAGACAGGTGAAGGCCTCGGTGCTCCTGGTGCACATGGCAGCGCTGCCGAGAGTGCATGCGCCCCTTGTCCGCCTTTCAGGTATGGTCTTGAGTTTACGTGTTTGGGCCATTGCGTTTAGGGCTTACCGGGAATACTTAAACAAACTCCCAATGTGACCTTGTTGAAACGTGTGTTTGGGATGGCCGGGGTGGCGATCTAGGGTTTGGCACACTGGGCTTTGGAGAGAGGGTTCTGGTTGCTTCGACAAGTTTGTTTTCTGTTATACTGTCGGCTGAATGTAGAGGCCCAGTTGCTTAAGCGATCCATGTCTGCGTTCCTTTAACTATGCAGGCCGTTGCGCAAAAGTACGAGCCTTAAATCACAGAGACAACACCGTCAACCCTCTCTGTCAGCTGCCCAACTGTACACCTTGTGGAAATTCCAACCAGTATCCCGGGAAGTTAAATTCTAAAGCTTACGGGTAGTTCTCTAAATTAGGGTCCCTTTTTAGGTCCCCAAAATACTGTAGTAGGGCACCCTTATAAACAGGACCCTGAAAGGGACCCCAATTTAGAGAACGTCCTTTATGTACGCTAAGACTCTAGTAGACCCCCCAGCCGGGATCCTACCCATGCCCAACACCCTGCGCCCTAAGCCCCCCTAAACCCTAAACCCTAAACCCAAAACCCTAAACCCCAAACCCGAAACCATAGGTCTGCACCATAGCTTACGGGACGCAGACGGGATTTCTGAAGCCTTGTTAGACATCTTATTTTTTCTCGGGGCCGAGACAATTACCAATACTGTTTCGGAGGCTCCTTCTTATAAGTATAGTATAATATACCCCAACACCCTATTCTAGCCATGAAGGCTCCTACATTAGCCTTACTGGCTGCGCAGCTTCCAGGACCACGAGCCCTTCACCTGCGCGCAGAAGTGTATCGAGCGACAGCAGGCAAGTGACAGGAGTGCTTTCAAGAGGAAAGTCTTGATTGTATAGGGGACTTCATAGTCGGTATTATATCATGACTACAAAATATAATATTGAACCCCCCCATCATCCTATTCTAATTATTACGACCCCTACATTATGAGGGTTTCTTAACCCTTCAAGACTCCAAACCGCCTAAGCCCTAGTAGACCCAGCTGCTTCCCCCTCAGGCGTGTCAGGATCTCGCTGGGCGCAAGACCTACGATTAGCGGTTCAGGGTTTAGGGTTTAGGATGGAGCTTAGTAGTGCGTCTACACCTGTTGGCGAACATGAACAGCTTGTCCAGGCGAGAACCAACAAGCCTGCTGAAAGGGCTTAGGGTTGAGGATTGTGCGTACTTAGCTTTGCGCATCTCGCCACGAGTGCGATCTGCTACGGGGGGACTTGGCCGGGCGAGCTCCAATCCAGCCTGTGTACAAGGGGTGCCTCCTGGATGCAAGAGTTTGCAAGTGCTGCTTCCCAGCTGATTGGCAGAGTCTGGGTTCAAGAAGGGGTTCAGGAGGCCTGGATGCAGAAAGGTTTAGGGGGTTAGGGCTCCACTCCCTGAGCGAGCAGGCAATGGGATTCCAGCCCAAACCCCCATCGAACACAGAGAGAATACTGCATTGAACAAAAGCCAAGATATACCTCCTGCAACTTGTTCATAACATACCGGCAAATACATACATGCAGACGGTATGGAATGCTGAATTTTTGTTAGTGCCAGCCAGATTTTATCAGACGCTGGGAGACTAATATTTCGAATGCTGAGACTTGGAGGTTGATCGTGTAGTCGTTTTGCTCTGATAGACCCTGCATCGTAGGTTCGTCCTAGCCAGGCGGGAGGCAAAAAATATTTCGAACGAGCCGGCTTCGGTTCCTTCCTTCACGTGAACCTAAAGCCTCCCCCCCTGGAACCCTATGGACGCCAAGCCCTCTTATCTAAAAAGCCTGGCCTGGCGTTGTCCGAGCTTGAGTGTCAAGATCCGCGAAACCTTGAAACCCTTAAAATTAAACAGCACCTCGGGCTTATACGCCTAACTAAATCCTAGGTTTTATACTTAGGGTTTAAGGTTCGCGGATTTTTGACGCTCGCGATCGAACAAAGCCAGGCCAGTGACCAGGCTTGCAGGTTAGAGCTTACACATAAACCTAAATCCTAGGTTTTAATTTATGTGTAGGCTGTAAGGGATTAAATTAGGGTTTGCGGTTTAGGGTTAACCAAAATCCTAAACCCCAAGCTCCAACAGCCACAGCCTTTTATGGACAGGCGGAGTCCGGCGAGGGCCCGCGGCTGTCCCCTGAAGCGGCCACCCTGGCGACCGAGGCCGCTGGTGAGATGAGGTTTCAAGAACAGAGGGTTTAAGGCCCCTAAACCCTAAACCCTAAACCCTAAACCCTATAAACCCTATAAACCCTATAAACCCTAAACTCCCTAAACCCTATAAACCCTATAAACCCTAAACTCCCTAAACCCTAAACCCTATAAACCCTAAACTCCCTAAACCCCAAACCCTGAACTTTAAGGTCTACCGGTAGCCTCCGACCCTACAAAGTAGTAGGTTATGACCCTTGATTATAAGGTATAACCCTTTAAACGGTAGGTTTTCGGATCCACGGGTGGGGGTTGCAGTTTGGAGTTTGGAGAGGAGCTGGGGTTGCTGCGGGATTCAGGAGCTTTAGTTAGACTAGACAGCTCTAAAAAGAGGAGTTTCTCTGGTTGAGGGAGCTTGCGGGTTAAGGTTCAACTGAATTAGGCGCCCTGGTCGAGGTAGGGGTTTAAGTCTTCCTAGGCTCGTGGTAGATAGTGTAGGTGGATTGTTGCGTGTTGTGTGTGTTGGGGTGTCGAGTCTCTCAACCTCCAAACCTGACTAAGCCTACAACCATCTGCAACCTGAGCCGTAGGCGAATATGTAGAACAATAGCCTTCTATAGGTGCCGGGCCATCATTCCCCCTAAACCCTAAACCCTAAACCGTTTTACCTACCTCGGGCGCAAGGTCGGGAAGCGTCCTCACGCAGAGCCTTGCTCCCTCCTACGCGGTGAAGGCGGCGGGATTCCTGTAAGTCTTCAGGGTTTAGGGTTTACGTGAATCTACCAGAACCGACTCCTGTTGTAGGGTCCCTATTAATACTTGTTTAAGGTTTATCGGTTTAGGTTTATAATTAATAAGAACATACAAGAACATTGGTTATGGTAGTTTAAGGTGAGGGTTGAGGTTTCCAACACGTAGTTCAGGACCCTGTACCTATCAAAGCCCACAGCGCTGAAGTCTGAACTAAACCTCCAAGACGAAGCCGGCACTCCAATGCAACCACCTACGGTCTACACTTATGAGTGTTGTTGGAAAATGAGCCAACGAAAGGAGGAAACATGTCAACTACAAAAACGCCATGCAGCTGTGCTAAGCCCTGAACAGTAACAGAAGACCCCACACATGAGAGGCGCAGGTGCCCTGCCTGACTGGTGCCATCCGAACCATTACCAAGTCCTGGGCGTGCGCTGTGATTTTCCAGGGCCACCGGCGGGGCAGGAGGACTCCAGAGTTGCCATTTAGTAGGTAACCCTTAGCCTTTTCGTGGTCCTAAAAACTATAATCATTACATAATCCCAACGGTCAACCTGTAGTTTCCCTAGGATGCTGGGCAAGTAAGCCGTTAAAAGGTGCTAAGTACCCGACGGTTTAGGGTTCGTCTAAAGAAGCAGCAGCAACTGCAGGTTCATATTCATAGGGCCATAGGGTTGTTTGGTGGCACCCGTAACCTTCAGTCCTAAAGCCTCAAGCCTTGTGCATCTTGCCTGGCTGACTGGACGCTCCAGCTTGGAGCTGCTCGTGGCTTTGAAGCCCTAAACCCTAAACCCTAAACCCTAAACCCTAAACCCTTGCAAGCTCCTCAGCCCCAAATTTCAGCGAAGCGGGGGATCTAAGGTTGAACCCATGGGCCCCTAGTATGGGCCCTTAAGGCTGGGATCCTTATACACCTACTATATACCCTATATGTACCCTTAAGGGTCCCTAGAAAGGCCTAAGGGTCCATATTAGGGGCCCCTATAGCTACTTCTAACCTTAGAGGGGAACTACCTGTGGCAGATGAGGGGCGACCAAACTAACGAGGTCAGCGGCAGGCACCGGTTCCCCCACTCATGCAGTTCAAGGTTGGAGCGCCAGGCCAATCGCTCCGACGTGAATCTAGAGCTCCGCCCCGAACAGGATCGTAATCGAGCTGTGCTTGCTGCAGCTGTGGGCCAGCATACCATTTAACTAGCCTACTTGCTCTGCGTTACGATCCAGTGTCAGCCATATTCCTGGACATCTCAGACCACCCCTTCAGGCTTGCATGCCAGCAATAAGCAGAGCAGCGGCGGTTGAAGGCAAAGCCCTTGGGACTCTTGTCAACATCCGATGTGCTATCGCGAACTCACGTCGGAATCCTAAACCCTAAACCCTAAACCCCTAAACCCCCAAACCCTAAACCCTAAACCCAATGGCTGTGGCAGGAGAACTATGAGAGTGATGAGCTCAAACGGGCCTACAAGCGCAGAAGCCTGCAGTATCATCCCGACAAGCGCGGAGGCATCCTAAACCCTAAACCCCAAAACCCTAAACCCCAAAGCCCTAAACCCTAAACCCGGCATCTTCTGTGTCCAGCGACCTCCGAGCTAGGTCCTGGGGATCAGGATTTAGGGCTTACCCTAGGGCTCCAAGTATACAAATAGTACCTACTTTGGGGTCTAAATTCTATAAATAGTTCCTACTTTGGGCTATTCAACCTACCTTTTTAAGGACCTATATAAAGAAATCATACTAAGGAGCCCTAAAAAGATAGGTAATTTGGGGTTAAGGTAGGGTTTACAGTCAAGGGTTTAGGGTTTCTTCAGCTGGGACTTAGAAAACTTAAACGTTGATGCGGCTCTTCCGGTTTTTGTTTTTGGGTGATCGCTGATTGACGTCGTACTGCATTTCAGAACCTCAACCTATCAAAATGTGTTTTTTGTAGGGCCTTCCTAAATTCCATGCGAGGGTACATAAGAAGAAGAAGAAGCTGCAAAAAGTGGGGTCTGGTAGCTTAAGGCAGCATTTGTGCCCAGTCGGAAGGCTCCGCAGTGGCCTTCCAGCGCGTGGCCGACGCCTACAAGGTCTTGTTGGACCCCGAACAGCGCAGAATCTTCGACGAAGGCCAAGTGGTGGGGTTCCATGCCACCGGAGTATCCGAGAAGCAGGGTCTGTCGGGCATGTGCTGCTTTGTCTCGAGTGCTGCAGATGTTGACTTCCCTTATCGAGGCCTTAATGATTAGAATAGGGTTTTGGGGCCCTCTACTAGAATAATTATAACTAGGCCCCTACATTGTTTCAGAAAGGCTAGCAGCTGTTTATCCCGGTACTTGGTTTGCAAATGGGAGAACTTTGGACTTTGTGGCTTTATATATTAGGTCTATCGCGGTCTATCCTTAAAAGGTTGAACTTTTTGGGGCCTGGTTGCTTAAGAAGAGAGGGTAAGGACCGACACCCATCAGCCCGAAGCCTTGAACTAGGGGATCGGTAGGATTTGCAAAGGGGTCTGTTTGAAGGGGAGGTTAAGGGTTTAGGGTTTAGGGTTTAGGGTTTAGGGTTTAGGGTTTAGGGTTTAGGGTTTAGGGTTTAGGGTTTAGGGCTAGTGAAAGCGTTCAATCGTGGCATCCTGGCAATAAAAGACCCCGAAACCAGACTTCCAACTCTCCAGGCCTACGTAAAGGCCTTGAAACTCAACCCTATTCGGAGACCCTAAACCCTGAGCCGGTGAAGTAACTGGGAGGCCGCTGGGGAATCTACAGAATTGTCGGATGTTTATTTGGCAATCTCTGGGTCTTCGTGGTTTAGGGGCTCAGGGAGTTTAGGGTTTGGGTGTCTCTCTCCCTTTTTGCTTCGTTGTTTTAAGAGTTAGGGTTTAGGGTTTAGGGTTTTTTAAAAAAAAAGTTTCGGGGTGTTGGTTGTTGCTTCTTGGCTGCCGTGTCTGTAGCTCGAGAAGTCTGCTTTCGTTTCTTTTCTTGTGACTTTCCAGTTTGCCCGTCCAGTGCGACTCAGTCAGCTAGGCGGCTCGCAAAGCGGCAAAGCGCTCAACCTGAACCCTGCACCCCACTACTGTGACTTTCAGCAGAACTCCATTCCGTAAGCCTTGAACTCTTGTGTTTTCCCATGGGTTCTCTCCTCAAAGACTCCACAACCCCGTTATGAAAGGTTTATCTTTGTCTCAAACTCTAACAGGTTTAACTCAATTGGATAAATGTCGGAGTCCCTGACTACTACTTCAAGCGCACCATAAAATCCCCCCTACGAGTCTAGGACATTTTCAGGTGGGTAGTTACCGTTATAGGAGCCTTATGGAAGGTCTATATACCTCATAGAAGCCTTCTAGAAGCCCTATATACCCTGAACTCCCCACCTGTAGTTTCCTTGTTAACCAAACCCTTATAACCCCAAACCCCCAAACCCTGAACCCTAAACCCACAAACTCCTAAACCCCCAAACCCTAAACCCTGTACTTTTTTCTCGGAGGCGCCGACTTCCCTCGGACCGTCCAAAGCGACGGCGCAGAAGGCGCTACCCACAAGCAGGAGGCGAGCAACGTTGAGTTTCGGGGTAGTTCTCTAAACTAGGGTCCGTTTTCAAGGTTTTCAATATAGTACGGCACCCTTACAAAAAAAGACCCCAACAAGGGACCCTAATTTCGAGAATTACCCTTTGAGGGGTTTGGGGTCAGGGCCATTGGGCCCCGGAGCCCGGGCTTTCAGGTTTTATGGGTTTGGGCTTGGGATTTCGGCTTGGAGAATTTGGGGTTCACCGCCTGGAGTCTTGTAGAATTTCTTTAATATGCCGGGGACGGGTGGCGAATCTCTTCGCTCCCTTGAGTTTCTGACCCCTTCTGCCTCTCCATGCTTTGAAGCAGGCGAGGTATCCGCTGACCCTCTTGGCTGCTAGAACCCCTCTCCAAACCCAAAGGTTAACCATGGTTGACCGTGAGTACATGTTTGTTGGTGGGCTGCAGGGAGAAGCCGGTTCGGAATCCCTAAACAAAAAACCCTAAACCCTAAAACTAAACCCTGAACCCTAAACCCTAAATCCTAGCGCTAAACCCTAACCCTACACCAAAAACCCGAACCCCTAAACCCTAAACCCGAACCCTAAACCCTAAACCCCTAACTGTTCGGAGTTTGTTTTATTTTGGCGATATTCGATGTCACTCACGGCTTACCAAGTCTAGCCCGGGGTTGGAAGCCAGGCAGATTGCTGTTGAAGTTCATGTAACTTCGTACTTGTTGTGAAACATAATACTACGCTATTTTCTATCATGTTATGTCATAATATATTACATTACATATGGTTCCGAGTTTCAATCCGGATCTTCACCTCAGCTACAGCACCTGTAGCTAGAAGGGAAGAACGCAGCAGTTGCAAGTTGCAGCATGCCACTGCCCCGAACCCTAACCCCTAACCCCTAACCCCTAAACCCTAAACCCTAAACCCTAAACCCTAAACCCTAAACCGTAACCTCTAGGGCTCTCCGCAGCAGCACCTGCAGTCGGAAAAAAGTGTAAAAAGAGGCTCTTGACTCTAAACCCTGCGCCCTGAACCGATTTTGAGAGTCGCACCAAGTCATGTGTGAAGCTTGCGAGGTTGAGAAGAAATACTTCCCAGCAGCTTGACTGCAAGTTCTTGCCGTTTGTCGCACGAACTTACGACTTGGAGTCTTTCGAGTTTTTGGTGTTCTTTTAAGGGTTTGGGCTGCTAATCTGTTTAGACCGAAAGTTTTAAGCGGAAAGGTTTCGTTTTGGAACCTGGTTTCGAATTGTGGCTGGGCCGGGGGTGGGGTCTGAGACTGGAGTTGGAGGGCTGTGACGGGGAGGGGCCCTGGACCTGATCTTAAAATTGGGGCTGGGCCGGGGGCTGGCTTGAGCTCCCTAAACCCTAAACCCCTAAACTCCTAAACCCTATTGGGTTTAGGGTTTACGGTTTAGGAACCCTAAACCCTAAACCCTACACCGGGGGTTGGGGTGGGGCATTGAAACCCGAGTTCGAGTTCAGGTTGGTGTCTGGGCTGCTGACGGGCTGGGCTCGGGGGCTGGAGCCGGGTTGTATTGATTGGGGTTAAAGGGTTTAGGGTTGAGGGTTTAGGGGTTAGGGGTTTAGGGTTTGGTGAACAAGGTTAATTATGCATGTTCTATGTTTTCCTTTCTCGAGGGTTTAGGGTTTAGGGTTGGGCAAGTTGCCAAGCAGGCGAGTCTTCTGGTTCAGAAACTTGCAGTAGCATGGCGGAGAAGCCTTTCCACAGTATCTCTCAGTGCAGAACACCTCAGCGCATGATCTCGCGGTTCAGGGTTTAGGGGTTTGGGGTTTAGGGGGTGTATCGGTTTCAGTGCGGGTTCAAACAGAGGGTCGGGGGCTTCAGGGTTCAGGGCCTACGGGTTTGGGATTTAGGGGGCCTAGAGTTGCTACTTCCCTGCTGATTGGCAGAGTCTGGGTCCCTAAACTATAAACCCTAAGCCCTTCAAACGAAGGGGGTTTAGAGTTTAGGGGTTCAGGGGGCGTGTCGTTGCGAAGGTCATGGACAGGCTGGATTGGCCATCACTTGCTATCCTTGGCCAGGGTGTTGCGTGGGGATTCCCGGTAGGCTGATCCGAACTTAGCTACATCCCAAACTCCCTAAACCCTAGCACCATGTGCTGAGTGCGGCGCCGTTCCATCGTGTAACGACCTTGTGCGCGGCGATTTCTCTCGTCCCTGGTGATCTGCCCACACAGTGTTTAGAAGCCCTACGCCGCATACATCCCCATCCTCCATATCCTAGATGCCCGTGTGTTTCCCCGAGCTTAAAAGAAAGCAGTTCATTCTCCCATGTTCTGCGGCAAAGCATCCTTCAAATCGTAGGTTCTTGGATCCACAGGTCCATGCCAAGCTCTGCAAACCTCCCAAATCCTAATGCTCAAGTCATAAGTATCAATGTACTGTAAGAGCTGGAATGAATGTCAATGATAGTTTGTGAGGAGAGGTTCGATTTCGAGCCCTTTGGCGATCCTCACTCTGACCGGCGAGAGGCCTTCAGAACGAACACAGGATTCTAGTTGTTGGGAGTTTAGCTTCCGGCTTTAGGGTTCAGGGCGAAAAATGCGGGCACGCAAGGTTTTTTATGTAGGGCCGAAGCCTAGACCCTAAACCCCAAAGCCTGAAGGGAGCCTCCCAATGGATCTCGCCACCCTAAACCCTGCATCGCAAGCCTGTGACCCGAATAAGGTTTTGGCATCAGCGGTTCGAGATTAGTGTTAAGCCTAAACCCTAAACCCTAAAGCGCTCAACCCTAAACCCTGGTTTAGGGTTTAGGGCCAGCTAGCACTGTGCTCGTGAGCACAGTGCTAGCTGGCGGAAGAGTGGCTAGCTACCAGGCCTTCTTGCCTGCAAGCCTGCAGCAAAAAGGTTTAGGGCCACAGTTGACCACTAGAGTGTTGGAGATCTGAACTGTTCAGGTGTCAAAAATGGAAAGTATGCAATAAGGCGCTGGTTTCGATAAGCGGAAAACCGCCCCAAATCATGACCAGTCGAAGAGCATTGGATGTTCAGACGTGTTTCTGCGCTTCTCAAAACGTTCGGCACTGTTCATGCTGTGCGACTTTTTGGACTTTAAACTTTAAGCAATCTGTAGTACTGTTCCTTCCAGGGAGGAGGAGCAAGGGGTAGGCCACACTTGGTTGGTACACCTGGATGCCTGTGCGATGGAGGATAAAGGGCTAAGCGAGACCGCGGCAGTCACGTCTAGGCTGAGGGTGAACCCTGACACAGAACCGAACATTTGGTAGTCAGCAGTCGCGAGTTTAGTCGTAATCGTATTAAGATACAGCATAGACGTAGTGAGCCATTTCCGAACAGTGAAGAAGCACATCAACCCTAAACCCCCAAGCCCTAAACCCTAAACCCGAACCCCCAAACCCTTAACCCTTAAACCATCAACCCTAAACCTTTATCGTCTTACAGCGACCCAGAAGCTTCAGATATCGGCCTCCAAGTTCCCTGTGGCACCCTGTGGCAGTCCCAACGCCTGCTTGAACCCCAAGAAAACTTTGGGTACTGCCCCCACTCAGTAAGAGTTGAATTATGTTTATATTATGGATATATGAGGCCCTTAATAGTAGCCCTATTCTAGACTGTTACTGTATGGGGGCAGTACCCAAAGAAACCTACATGTCTAGGGTTCCTGATTCTGAGTTCCTTACATAAGTCTTTTGGCAAGGCAGGATTTTGGTGGTGTTCTTGTGGGCAAGAGGCCCAGCGATGGCAAACAGTCGTCCCGAATGCTAAGCCCTAAGCCCACCCTAAACCCTAAACCCCTAACCCCTAAACCCCTAAACCTTCAACCCCTAAACCCTAAACCATAAACCCTAACTGCTAAGCCTCAAAACGGTTTCGCTCTGCAGTCGGCTGCCCGGAAGCAGCGATTGCTCGAGCGCCGACGACAGGCCCTGACTAGGAACCTCAACTTTGTGTTTAGGATTTAGGGTTTAGGGTTTAAGGTTTAGGGTTTATAGGGTTTAGGGTTAAGTAGTATAGGAGCCTTAATTTAAGGTTTAGGGTTTAGGGTTTTTAGCTTAGGGCCCTTAATATAGGGGCCTGAACAATTACCTATACTAGTTTGGGGGCTCCTTACTATAACTATGGGATGATATACCCAAAAAACCATATTCTAATGATTAAGGCCCCTAGATTATACAACCGCCTTTCATGCCTCATCGTATTTTCGAGGTCTCGCAGGTTCGGGGTTTTGACGGCATGGGGCATTCCAGGTTGGGAAAAGCATAGTCCAGGTTAGGTTGAGGGTCATTACGTACTGTGTGGGAGTGTGTAGGATGCAGGGTAGCACTCAAGCTTGTGATGCCGGATCAACTAGGAAACGTTACATGAAACTGCAATAAACTTTCCTGACGGGCCGAGCTTTCAGAACCATGTAGGTAGCTCTCTAAAATAAGTTTCCTCTTTGGGTCCCCGATATAGCACGGCACCCTTTTAAGAAGCACCCCAAAAGCCAAAAGGTACCCTAATTCAGAGAACTAGCCATGTGAGGGTTTCGAGGAGTTAGCTGTGGATATGAGAGACTATCGAGACTGGGGGCGGGGCGCTTGAGCCCTGAATCCCAAGCCCTCCAAATCTCAGTCGTCACCCTAGAACCCCAAATCAACTGCCTGAATCTCATGCCCGTTCGCCTCACAGCCTTATCTCCGAAACCATCCAGAGCAATTACTGCTATCTCAACTCTGATTCTCAGTCTTCGCCTTCTTTTTGTGACTTTTTCTTGCAGAACACCCCCTCTAAAACCTCACACTTCGTAATGCCACGCTGAGGGCGAGTGCACGAGTCGAAACCCAAAAACCCTAAAACCTTAAAACCTAAACCCTAACCCCTGAACCCTAAACCCTAAAGCCGCAAAGCCTAAACGGTAACCCCTAACCCCTAAACCCCTAAAACCCTAAACCCTAAACCCTAAACCCTAACCCCTAAAGCCCCTTAAACAAAATCGTTTGGGGCAGGAAGCCCTGGCCCGAGAGGCGGAGTGGACTGCGTCTCCCAAATCCTGTCACAGCGCTAGGGCTTTAATGTTGGGTTTAGGGTTTGGGGTTGATTTAGGGTTTTGAGTTTGATTTAGGGTTTAGGGTTTGGGGTTGATTTAGGGTTTTGGCGTTGATTTAGGGTTTGGGGGTTTGGGGCTTGCACACAATCCAAGCCCACGCAGGAAAGGGTAGGGTTTAAGTTGAGGGATTTAGGATTTAGTTCGCGAGGGTTTAGTAACTCACCAAGAAGATGTTCAAGATGATCTATGAGGCATGGAGCTTGGCGCTTCCTTGTTTTGATTTTTGAATGAGTTGTCGGCTGCGGAAAATGAGGGGGGGGGGGGGGGGC
>CAJNDV010034940.1:1665-20662 GCA_905221635.1 Symbiodinium sp. CCMP2456 | reverse complement strand
CTAAACCCCTAAACCCTAAACTGCGCTAGGGCGCCAGGGGAGTGGAGAGCTCGATGCCCGGCACCGCATCCGCGAAGGTGCTGACCAGCCTGCATTGAAGTCTGTTTCTTGCTGTTACCGTCAAGAATAAACCGATGTGGGTGTTTCTGAATACCCCTGGCCGCGAAAAAGGAACATTGAAACCTGCAGGCACGGAGAGACACTTCCGGGACCTTTGGGGGTTGGGCTCCGTCTAGGGTTGAGGGACTCTGGGTTGAAGAATTTTCAGGGATAGCCCTACGACCTGAGGTGAAACCCTCCTCAGCCGCAGGCTCTTGACACGATCCCCAGGTAAAACCGTAATTGTTGAAACTCCAAGCCTACCGGAACTCAGGTGTTACCCACCCGAGTTTTGCCCGCACTTCCAGTTTTGACTATTTTTTCCACGTCACGCTGCGCGATAGCCGCTGCTGAGCTCCGCATCTTTGATGCAGGATCTTCTGGGACGGATGTGGCCAGAGATAATGAAATGACAAGGAGAGCAACCAGTGAGTCTGCAGGGCAGCACGGGTCCCTAAACCCTAATGTGTGTAGGGGTCTTAATTATTTGAACAAGGTTTTGGGGTATAGTATACTCGAACTACAAAAACGGAAGCCCCAAAACTGTATCGGTCATTATTCAGGCACCTATATGAACCAGAAAACCACAGCGCAGATGCCTTCTCGCTGGTTCCAGTTTCGGGTCCTTCGGATCCTTCGGTTAAAGGGGCTCTGAATTACTTAGGGGTCCAGGCTTTTGTCGTGCTACGGCCGAGGAGCTGAGGTGGCAGACTCGAAATCCAAACTTCGAAGACAACCCTTTGTTTCGTACAATTTCCCTAAGTTAGGGTCCCGGTGCCATGTACATTTACATGTCCACGTATATATTTTACATATGTATATGTGTGTGTGTATGTATATAGTTATATAGATGTACGTAGGTAATTCATGTAAGTCAACGGGTATCTGTATAGGTACTGTGTCAAGATTTGACATGGATTTGTGGGCGTTGAAAATTTAGGGTTGTAAAGAAAAACGAAACTTGCAGCCTGCCCACAGCTTTTCTCACGGTTGAACATTGAAGGCCTTGCCAGTGCGCACTTGGCGTTCCCTGTTTGGACTTGTATGAGGGTCCAAAGCCTGATGCTTTGTGCCCGAAGGGCAACCTACAGTTGCTACGCCGGAAGCCAGTTACCTGAGGAAGATCCGTGCGGTTCGAAAAAAGCAGCCACGTCCTTCCCAGCAGAAAGTGGGCATTATCAATCCCAGAGCGTCCACGTGGACTTTAAGGCCACGCAAAGACCCACGCTTTACTTTGGGTGCTTGAACCGATGTCTCCAACACACAGATAAGATGACTACATTTAAAATAAACCCCACAACATCATGAGGCATGCGCGGGCTTTGGTCTCGCCGACTCAATGGTACGGTCAAAACGTCCTATGATGCAACTACCGGAGTACCCGCGGACCCTGTGGGTGTGCGACTGATGCAGTGTGACGATTGTGTTGTTTTAGGGTTCCATACTCGGGTTTCTTGCTTTTGGAACTCTCAAAGAAGCTTGAATGCAGCCTACATCTCACGGAATGCTGTGCTCGGGTTTACCTCGAAACCCCACACGAAACCTAGAACCCCTCCCTAAACCCTAAACCCTAAACCCTAAACCCCTTAATCCCCTTCACCCCTGAAGCCCTCCAACCCTAAACCCCTGCAACCTCAAACCCTCAAACCGTCACACCGTCAAACCCTAAACCTAGGGTTTTGGGTATATTATAGGGGTTTAGAGTATGGGGGGTTTCGGGTTTAGGGCTTCCGGGGTTTACGGTCTTGGCGTTTCTTCCTAAACCCTAAACCCCAAACCCTAAACCCTAAACCCTTCTTCCATTGTTAGATCCTCTGAAGGCTCTGGGGCAGCTTGCGCAGTGCGCCCTGGACTCTTGCGAAGTCGGATCCATCTCTTTGGGTTTAGGGTTTAGGGTTTAGAGTTTAGGGTTTAGGGTTTAGGGTTTAGGGCTTAGGGTTTAGGGCTTAGGGTTTTGGGTTTAGGGTTTAGGGTTTGGGTTCCGGGTCTTGGGGGAAGTCCAGCGGCCGTTGGCAAGGAGGCTTGCAAGGAGCAGAAGATTCACGAAAGTTTAGGGTTTAGGGTTTGGGGTTTGGGGTTTGGGGTTTGGGGTTTAGGGTTTAGGGTTTAGGGTTTAGGGTTGGGGGTTTAGGGTTTGGGGTTTGGGGTTTAGGGCTGAAATGAAACTATCTAGATCTTGAGACCAACTCACCCCTCCAAGCAGATCTGAAGAACTCTACCAAGACCCGACGAGACCTCATTAACTCTAAACGAGGCCCTCAGCATTGCCAAGGGCCCACTGCGATCCGGCGATCAAACTGCAAGAGCCAATGGAGAAATAAGACTTGGTGGTTTCAGGCTAGGAACTGAGATCTACCTATGGTCTACATTGTAGTTCCTTTTTTGGTTTAACCAATTTTATCTTGAGGATCCCAAAAGGCCAAAACATAACTACAATGGAGACTATAGGTAGGGTTCAAGGTACCCAGCAAAACTCGCGGTAGCGTGCGAAGGCTTAGGATGAAGAACTTCATTGGGGGTCTAGAGTTCATGCATGTCTATGCTGTGTCACCTACTGCTCGAGGGTTCCAGTTCTAGCCTCTAGTTGCCTTCGTATCCCAAGCAAAACGCCACAAAACGTCTTCTAACCCGCTGAACACCATCGAATTTCTCCCTAAACCCTAAACCTTAAACCCTAAACCCCAAACCCTATCCCTCCAGCCCTTGCAGCAGGGACATTAGCCCAAACTCATCGAGGTCATCGTCCCCGGCATCAGGCTCGCGGGATCGTGCCAAATCCTTCTCCAGGAGTCCTTACACTTGCTGTTGGGGGGTTCAAGGGTTTAGGGTTTAGGGTTTTAGGGGTTCAAGGGCTATATCAGATTGCATTGGACGTGACTTTTGCTCTACACTTTGGGATGTACAGTAATTCGGACTTTCGGATTTAGGGCGTGGGGTTTAAGGTTTCGGAGGGCCCAACACTTGAGAACGGATCAACCCCCTTACATCCTCCTTTGACAACCAAGAGAACATGCTTGGCAGCCTGCTTGGAGACTAACCCTATCGGCTATAGAGACGGCATGAGACTAGCCCTATCGGCTATAGAGACGGCGTAAATACCACAAGGTTTTGAACCTGGTTCTTGCCGGGCATGGAGAAGAACTTCTCAGGGTTACCCGTTTACTTGCCAGATCAAAACCTCCATAACCGCCGAAACCTAAAAGCTTCCCCGGGGAATGTGGAAGAATTTGCAAGAATACTACCTGTCTCGTCGGTCATCCTTCCAGATTTGCAAAGGCCTCAACAATCGAGGATGTGTTCCGACGATATCGGAGAAAAAGCCTGTGCCCCCCAAGCGTACCACCTGCAAAAGACAACGCCCAGAGCCACTGAGTAGCTCTTTCAACCCATGCCGAAAGGTACAAAAGCTGGAACGAGATATCTAAGTCTACATATGTACACATTATAAATAAATAAATAAATCAATATATATATATATATGAATATACGAATTCACACTCATCCATCCATCCATTCATCCATCCACACAGACATACCCTACCGTACCTTACCTTACATTACCTTACACGACATTGCACGACATTACATTACATACATATAAAGGGTCGCGGCTTCGGTTACATGAAAAGGGGTCTGCCCTGCTCAGTCTTAACCGCGGCCGCGGTGCATCCCGCCTTATTGCAACTCCCGGGGCCCCTCCTCAGCAGTTATGAAGTACAAAGTAGGGCTTCTAGAGTAGGCACCTTCATTACGATTCGTAGAGGTACCCTCCCCGCAAAAAAAGGAATCCCCTGTAACATTCACTAAGGCACCTATATTATGGAACCCTTGAAGTGACCCTTATAGTGTCCCCTTTAAGGAACCCTTTAAAGGAACCCTATTCCACTCGTTGGGACTGCTTCCGGGTTCATCCAGACACGACCCAAGACAGGACCGAGGCCTCTGAAACCTGGAGCTCAAAAGGATCACTTTGAGAACATGCGAGAGCTCGAGATACAAACAAGCTAAATGCATTATATGCACACATGTTGTATGTATGTAAGTATGTATGTACGTATGTATGGATGCATGTATGTACGCATGCTTGCATGTATGTGTGTATGTATGTGAGTATGTGAGTATGTATGTATGTATGTATGTATGTATGTACGTACGTATGTATGTATGTATGTATGTATGTATGTATGTATGTATGTATGTATGTAGGTATGTAGGCATGTAGGCATGTAGGTATGTAGGTATGTAGGTATGTAGGTATGTAGGTATGTAGGTAGGTATCTATCTATGGCTGGCTGGCCTGTTGATCGGAAAGCCAGCCCAACAACAACCCATTCCTATTTTTTATGGCAATCCTCTCACGAAAAGCCTCAAACAGGAGCTCCGGATAAAAGGGTCCAAACTCCCCCTCAAACCCTAAATCCAAACCCCTACACCCTAAACTCAAAGCCAAAACCCGAACCCCTTCGTTTCCCTTCGTGAGTTCGGACATGTGGCGCACGACATCTCGATGCCGGGAGACCTGGCATCCCAGAGGCTTTAGGGCTCACAGCGTTGAGGGCTCAAGGTTTAGGGGTCTTGTGTATTTTTGCTTAATGTGTAGAGGCCCCTCTTTCTGACGAGGAGGGGCTTAGGTTCAGGGTTTAGGATTTAGGGGCTTAGGGTTCACGGAGTTTTGGCATTCCGGGTTTGGAATTATTACCCTGCTTCCAAGGGACCTTATAGTTAGGGCCCTAGACCCCTTAAGGACCCAATAATAAGGTCCCTGGAAGCCTAGGGTTAGGCCTTTGGGAGTTCAAACTGGTTTGGGATTCAACAGTTTAAGGATTCGGGGCTGCAGAGGGTAGAGGGCTGCAGCTCAGTTTTAGGGGGCTTCAGGCGCTGCCTAAGACACCCTTCCGGACAGCAACAATGTAGGGGCCTTAAGTATAAGAATAGGGTCTTGGGGTATATTATACCATAGCTCTAATAAGGTAGTTATTTAGGCTTCTATATTATGACAACAGAAACACGCTTCTAAACAAGCATGCAGGGCGCATAAATCCCATCAGCAAAGGCCTCCAAAGCATCTGTAAAAAAACTCTACAAAGCCCAGCCCTGTAGCAACACAGACAAAAGTTACAAGCCAGCTGCCTTCGACAAGCTATAATGTAGGGGCCTTAATAATCAGAATTGGGTTTTGGGGGGCGGGGTTCCTTAATTTTTATAGTTACAGTATTATATACCCCATACCCTATTCTAATTATTAAGGCCCCTATATTAAGCTCAAAACGAAAGGTCGATTTCCTATACACTACACGACCTGCTCCTTAAGCGCGTGTGACACACTTGGTTCCTACCCATAGGCCCCATTGTAATATAGGGGCCTAAACAATCACCTATCATTTTTGTTTTTCTTTTGGGGGGGTTCCTTATTATAATTGTAGTATAATGGGCCCCAAAACCCTATTCTAATTAGTAAGGCCCTCATAGTAGTTCTTTTGTGTGGCTTGAATTTAGGATCCTATATGGTAACCCCAAAGGGAACTATATACTATTGTAGTTCCTTTTTGGGGTTACCTTATAATAATAGGATCATCAAATCTAGAATTGGTTAGACCAGAAATAGGAACTACAGTGGAGACTATATCCCTAAACCCTAAACCCTAAACCCTAAGCCCTAAACCCTAAACCCTAAACCCTAAACCGTAATATAGGTTCTATGGAGTTTATGGACAGAGCTCCGAAGCCTGGATCCCTAGACATCCGAAGCTCCAAGCCCTAGGAACCGCGAAGCCCCAATCTGCGAGGCCCTGCAATCCGAAGGCGCTGTTAAACGCACACCCTTCGGGTTTAGGGTGTAGTGTATTGAGGTTTTAGGGTTTAGGGTTTAGTGTTTTGAGGTTTTGGGGTTTAGTGTTTTGAGGTTTTAGGGTTTAGGGTTTAAAGGGTCTAAACCTAAACCTTAACCTAAATCGTGAGGCCTTAACCCCAAAAAACCCGTAAGCGCCAAAGCCCTAAAGTTTCATCCCGGGGCCTCGCGATGCAAGCGCGCGCTTCGCCAGGCGACGAAGAGAGTTCGAAGCTGCTGAGCCTCCTTGGGCACCTGAGTTTGGGGTTTAGGGTTTAGGGTTTAGGGTCTGGGGTTTAGGGTTTAGGGTTCAGAGTTTGGGGTTTGGGGTTTAGGGTTTAGGGTTTAGGGTTTAGGGTTCGGCGGGTTCGGGGTTTGGGGTACCTCATCGTGGGGCCGTTTGCTTCAGCACCCTTTTTTCAGTCTGCAGATCTGGAAATCATAGCGGGGCATATGGCTCATATTTTAGGGGGTTTAGGGTTCGGGATGGGGGATGAGGGTCCAGGGAGCAGGGCTGCAATATGGTGGCCTTTGGTCGTTTGAATAAGGCTGTGGGGTACAGTGTAGATTGATTGCGATCAGGGGCCCAATAATATTGCTATACCTAGGTACTCCTCTATATGGGTAGTTCTCTAAACTAGGGCCTATTTTTAAGTCCCTAAAATAGTGCGGCGCCCTTATAAAAAAAAAAAAGAACCCGAAAAGGGACCCTAATTTAGAGAACTACCCACGTTGAACCCTAAACCCTAAACCCTAAACCCCGTTGAACCTTTATGGATTTGAGGCTTTTTGGGGGCTCTCCTGTTCGATTGGGCTCAGGGGCGGAGCAACTTCTGCCCAGACAAACCAAAGAACCTACCCTCTTTAAGGGTTTAGGGTTTAGGGTTTAATTTAGGGTTTAGGGTTTATTTTACGACTGGGAAATCAGAACAAGGGACCAGAAAAAATGTAGGTTTCTTAGGGCCCAACCCTAAACCCTAAACCCGAAGCCCAGGTGGTAAAAGGTGGGGGTTGAGGGGTTCACAGGGTTTACGGCTTTGTGGGTTTCCCTTTGGGGTGGAGGAGTTCCACGGTTTCAGGGTGTCCTGAACTCTAAACCCTGAACCCTTTAAGTGTAAACCCTGGAGCCAATAATCCTTAATCCCTAAACCCGAAACCCTTAACCCACTTTCTAAATCCAATAATCCCAAACCCCAAACCCTACACCCTAATCCCTAAACCCAATATTCTCTATACCTTACACCCTAATCCGATGAACCCTAATCCCTAAACCCAATACGTATTTCCTATCAGCCTTATACACCCTAATCCTGTGAACCCTAAACCATATACACCCTAATCCTATGAACCCTAATCCTATGAATCCTATACCCTAATCCCTAAACCCCTCAACCCTAAACCCTAAACCCTAAACCCTAAACTAAACCCAACATTCCCTGATCCGAAGTGCACCTCTGCCCATGCGCGCTTGGGAGGCGCTCGCGCGGCAGCGCGCCAGCTCCGAAAGGCAAGGCGTCGCCTGATTTTTTAATACAGGGGTTTAGGGTTTTTAGGGTTTTTAGGGTTTTTAGGGTTTAGGGTTTAGGGTTTAGGGTTTAGGGTTTAGGGGCTTTGTAGGGTTTAGGGTTTAGGGGCTTTGGGGTTTAGGGTTTTGGGTTTTGGGGTTTTGGGGTTTTGGGGTTTTGGGGTTTAGGGGTTCAGGGTTTAGGGTGTAGGGTCTATAGGGTTTAGGGGTTTAGGGGCCTTAATGACTAGAATAGGGTTTCATAGGGGGTTCCTTTAAAGGGTTCCTTGAGGGGTTGTATAAGGGTTTGGGGTATAGGAGCCCGAAGAACTGGAATCGGGTCTTTTCTGGCCCACTATACTAATTATAACAGGGAATCCCCAGAATAGTATTGGTCATCGTTTAGGTCCCTACTTTAGTAACAAGGGTGTTTAGGGGAGCTTAAGTTTGGGGGGGTTTAGGGTTTAGAATCCAGGGCCAAGGCTTGTCCTTCAGGTTTTATCCGAGTTTCAGTAATTAGGTTTAGGCGTTGGGTTAGGGTTTATATATAGGGCTTAGGGTTTAGGGTTTAGGGGTTAAGTTTTTGCAGAAGCTTTCTCTCTCACTCCCTCCCTCTCCTCCCCCTCTCTCTCTCTCTCGTTCTTTCGGTCTGCCTGCCTGCCTGCCTGCCTTTAACGCCAGGGAGATGGACGCTGTCGCATGATTTTTCATCTCAAGTCTCAGATTGTATCCAATGACGGAAGAGCAGAACTTGCTGGAGCAAGTCGTTAGGGCGAGTTATATAAGGCCCATAAAAAGTTGGGGGATATAGGGTTTTAGGGTACATGAAGGATCGTTTGCTTTCTACTTATTAAATGTTACTATTACAGAGAGGTTCGGAGGATTTTATGAATTTTTCTAACCCCTCCTGCACTACTGTACTAGCTGTTGTCAACTTACAGGTGCCAAGGGCCACGGGTTGCTACCCTACCTGTTCCAATCGCAAAAAACATCGGTATCAGCATACATCGCATGGCCATCCTATAGTCTCCATTGTAGTTCCTTTTTTTGGTTCAGCCAATTCTATATTAAGGAGCCGATAAGGTAACCCCAAAACAGGAACTACTATGGGGCCTATGGGTATGAACCACAAGCCTGCCATAGAGCAAACTTGGAAAGGCGAAACCTGGGCCCAGGCCCCTAAAACCGTAGTGGCCGACGAAAACACTGTGTAAACCCCCAAAGTCAAAAAGCCTATTGATTCCTGAAGCCTGTAGATGGGCCTTACAGAATGCTCGGAGAACCCTTATAGAGCATTTCCAGATGCTCATGGAAGACCCTCTACATCCTTTAGGAACCATTCGAACCAAACAAGCCCCAATCACAACTTAGTAAAACCCTATACCACCTGTCGAAACCGCAAAGCCTAGACCAAATTTGCAAGCCCAAGGCGCAGCAAATCGGTGTATCGGCCAAGGCGACTGGGAAAGGCCGCCGCATCCAAAGCTCGGGGCACTTTGGCCTCTGCCCGGAGGTCCCAAGAGAGCTTCCGGTTTGGGGCATTAAGGGGGTTATATTATAAGGGCCTATGAGGCAAGGGTTGTTGTAGCGGTCAGATTGCATAATTTCGTGTCAGATCTCTGCATGCTCTGAAAAAGCAAAATCATGCAAGGAATGTAATTTCTCCGACAGCCATAAACTCCCAACACGCTCCACATGGTTTCTCGGCCAGGAGCCCAACACCTGACTGTCGCAAACACCACCGTTTCGCTCCTCAACCTTGGAACTGCTGAACCTGAAGACCGTCACCCAGAAGAAAAAACCCACTGTAGAGCCTACATTCTTATTGCCAGAGTCCAGGATATCATGTGCAGGGCTTTAGGGCTTGAGTTTAGGGTTTACGGCACGAGCCCATGAGAACAAGCTGCCTGTTCTTGCATCAGGCAATGCTGCAGCACTGCCCCGAGATCCAGTTGGCGGACCTGCGAGACCGGGTTCGACTCAAGGGGTTTCAGAATACGGGGCTTTACAAGCACTAGAGTTTTTTTTCGGGGATCTCCTTGGTTGTATAACGTGTCTTTGTTGTTGCAGGCAGTGTACCGTTGTGGCGGAAGGACATACCAGTAAAAAATGACACCAACTGCGATCAATGTTGCTGGCCTTGTCGATGTCAAGGAGTTTTTTCAATCCCCGGAAAAACCCTAAACCCGAAACCCAGAAGCCTGAACCGTAAAGCCTAAACCCCATACCCTAAACCCTAAACCTCCAAACCCTAAACCCCAAAACTCTAAACCCTAAACCCTAAAAACCCTAAACCCTAATATAGTAGGTACCTGGGGGGTTAGAAGCCTCGGAGTGAGACAAAAAATGCGCCTGCCTGCTCATAATGTAGCCCTGCTAGGATTTAGGGTTTAGGGTTCAAGGTTTAGGGTTTAGGGTTTAGGGCTCTAAGGACTCATATGTTAAGGCTTTGGGCCTCAAAGACTATACTGCGTAAGGCTTTTGGGCCATTTCGGGCCTTTGGGCACTAGGAGCCTGACTAGAAAACCCTGGCCCTATAACTCCGAAAGACGAGTACTCATATAAAGCATCACATAAAATAAAGACCCAGGGTGTCTTAAACTTAATCAGTTTTCTGCATTTGTTACTATTATTCAAGCTGAATCGCTGGCCTCCACCCTGAGCTTGAACCCGAGCCGCCCCAACCCCCAATCCTGAACTTCATAGCCCAAGCTCAAAACTCCAAGCCCATACCACAGACCTCGAATCCTGTAACCTGAAAAACATTAAGAAACTCTGACTTTTCCCCATCCCAAACCCCAAGCCCCCTAAACCCGCTGCGCCTCCCCTCCCCTCCCCTCCCCCTCAAAAAAAAACACACACTAAACCCTAAACCCCAAAAAACCTCTAAACCCAAAAACCCCAAACCCCGAACCCTAAACCCTAAACCCTAACCCCAAAAAACCCTAAACCCAAACCCCCCTAACCCTAACCCCAAGCCGCACGAAAACCCTGAAGGCTCCGAACCTGGTCTGCTACCAGGCCGGTGAAGCTCAGCTCCGGGTGGACACGGAGGATGGACTCAGGCGAGCGCTACCCGAAACTCTAAAATTACGTGGAAGCGGTTTGCGACGCCTTAAAGGCTTCGGAGCTTGGGGTCTAGGGGTGTCTAGGGGTCTAGGGGTTTAGGGTTTGGAGTTTGGGATTTAGGGTTTAGGATTTAGGGTTTAGGGTTTGGGGTTTAGGGTTTAGGGTTCAACGGTTTAGCAGCCTGGAGTATAGGAGTTGAGCACTGTAAGGATCTGCAAAACTCCGGTACTATGGGCGGGATTTCCAGCCTAGGACTTCCGGAGCTGAGGCGGAGGCTATGCTTGGATCACAGCTGAAGCATATGGCATAGGGCCGTAACAAAAAAGGGTCCATGCACCCAAGTCACACAAACTTTGGCCCTTAAAAATAAGGGTCCATGCACTCCAAGTAGCACAAACTTTGGCCCTTTTGTACCCATACTATATATAGGGACTACTTTAAGGCTAAAGTATATACTCTTCGTGTACATGGACCTTTCGAGTAGGGCTAGATCGGATCCCGCTATTTTTTCCGGCTCCGCGCCAGCAAACTCGGCTACTCCGGTGCCTTCTTGTGTTGATTCCTAAGCCCTAAACCCTAAACCCTAAACCTCCCGTCATTCTATATTGTTCACTCCCCAACCGACGGGCAGGTCCACGAGCTGAAGTGCCTGATAAACACATACTCTCACAGATACTAACCTACATTGCTACCATCCGAAGCGTTGATGCCCAACTGAATCCAAAACGGCTTCAGGAAGAGAGACACAGGGAACACGGCCAACAGAATTGGAACCTTAAATCCTAAACCCTAAAGAAACCCCGTAAGGTCAGACCGGTAGAACCCAGTGTCCTTTGTAGACCGAAACCCTCCGTCCCCAAAAAAAACACAAAACCTACACTTCTCAAATAGATCCTCTACAACCCTCCGGAACCCCACGGAGACCCCAGAAACGCCGAAAAGCCCTGGTACAACACCCATGTGGAGACTCCGTGCTGAAGCCTTGAGAACCCCTAACAGGGACCCATAACACCATCACAACAAATGACCTTTGGTTTAGGGGTTTAGGGGTGTAGGGTTTCGGGTTTAGGAGTAAGGGGTTTAGGGTTTGGGTTTATAGGGGTTTAGGTGCCCAACTACCCTCTATTATACCCCAAATCCGCACTATTCGGGACCAAAAGAGCTCCGTCAAGGACCTTGAACCCAAAACCTTACCCTACCCAAACCCCAAAACCCAAAACCCTACCCTAAACCCAAAACCCTCCCCCAGAAACCCTAAACCCGAAACCCTCCCCCTAAGCCCTAAACCCTAAACTCTAGACTCTAGACTTTCAAGAAGTCCTTTGCTGAGCTTCCGGCCAGGTCGAAGGCTCCAAGGGCGCGGGCCACGCGCAGCAGCTGCAGCGCCTGAGCCCGGACGGGTCTTGATAGGGTGCAGGGTTGAGGGATTTAGGGTTTAGGGGTGTAGGGTTTAGGGATTTAGGGTTTAGGGGTGTAGGGTTTAGAGGTTTAGGGTTGATAATCGGATTTCTTCAGGTTTAGGGTGTACGGCTTATAACCCAAAGGGTTCAAGTTATAGTAGGCCCAAGTACCTACAAAGCAGCGACCATATTAATATAACCCTTTGGGTAATAGGACTTGTTCAGATTTAGGGTGTACGGTTTGGGACTTGGTCAGGTTGAGTTTTTAGGGTTTAGGGGTTTAGGTTTCAGAGAAGGCTAAAGCGGGGCCTGAGTTTGTGAAAAGTCCCTTAGGTTTAGGGATGTAGGGGTACGTTTAGGCTTACAAAGTCCCAAAGGTTGACAACGCCACCCAACTACCCCTTAAGGTTTAGGGTTTAGAGTTAGGGCTTAAGTACCCACTATTAAGGACCATAAGTTCTACTAAAGGGTACCCTTGGTTCAAGGCTTTGTCATCTACAGCGGTTTTTAAAATGGATTCAAGGGGGCCCGGCTCTTTTTGGTGTGAAATTGGAGATTTTGGTGGCTTGGGGTCTTTCAAGCTCGGCATATGGAACGCCTGTAGGGGGATTTGAAGACTTGACTTGGGGCATATGAGCTTTTCAGGTCTAGAGTGGTGTAATTGTGCCTTAGGGATTTGGCTTCAGCATCAAGAACTACACTTGTCTGGCTTAGGCTACCCTAAGCCCTGCAGCCTACGTCTTGGGGGTAAAGGTAGTATGCCAGTTCAACAACTCCAGCAGGTCCCTTGGCCCCTGCATTCATACATTTCATCCTTCCCCGCCCCAAGCCACAAAGTTTAGCATTTATAGGGATCAGGGTATAGTATTTCAGCGTACAGGGCCTGAACACCAATGCTCAATCCAAGTCGTCTTAGCCCTACCTGGACCCCAAAAGTATGTAGCATAAGAGCTCTTTCTAGGTGTTGTGCCATTTGTTTACTTACTTCAGGGGGTTTAGGTAAGCCCGACTCCACTACCAGAACTTGCCTGTGCTTTCGGAGTAGTCTCCAAAAGCATGCGCCATATGGCAAAGCATGATGAGACCTCAGCCACGGACCAGGGAACGTTGTAATGTAGGGGCCTTCATAAGTAGAATAGGGTCTTGGGGGGGGTATCTTATACTATAATTATAATAAGGACCCCCCCCCCTCCCCCCGAAAAAAATACAGGTTATTGTTTAGGCTTCTATAGTAGACAGTGTTGAGCTTTGCAGGCCCATGGTTTCCGTTCGAGGATCCGGGCTAGACTCGGCCTTTCAAGGCCTCCTTATACATAAGATCCGCTTCACTAAAGCCCATAGGCCCCATAGTAGTTCCTTTTTGGAGTTCATATTTAAAACCCTAAAAGGTAATCCCAAAAAGGAACTACTATGGGGCCTATGGGTAAGCCCAGGAAGGGGAATATCAAAATGTCCCAAAGGCGCGCCTATAGGGTTTATGGTAAAGGTTGTCGGCTCAGGTATATATCATATCTACTTAGGCAGTTATAGGAACCTCTGTAGGCTATAAGGAACCTCGTGAGGGCCGAAATAGATGCTAACCCCCAAACCTCCAACCGCGGACCCTTGGGCCTATGGAAATGACTACATGCGAAGGCAGCGCATGGCCGCGAAAGGGGCCTCAACGGGAACAGTCTCTGCTGAGCATCAGTCCCTGAACCCTAAACCCAAAAACCCTGAAGCCCTAAAACCCTAAAACCCTAAACCCTAAACCCTAAAACCCTAAAGCCCTAAACCCTAAAAACCTCAAACGCAGACTGATACGCTGTCGACACACTAAGAGGGCTTGGAGCGAAGAGCAGCATTGAATTGACCTGGGTCATAATCCCTCAACCCTAAGCCCGGTGGATATGTGGATAGCTTTGGGCACGGTAGACCTCCCTTGCCTTCAGGACTGGGTACTACTATCAGGCCCTTCAAGATTGGGATCTTACTAGATAGCTAGTGCTCAGCGTTTTCATTCTTAAATCAGAGGACTTGAGGAGGCTAGCAGAAAGGGTTGCACGTGGGTCGTATATATAGCGTCCGTGCAGCTAGGACCCACATCCTCTGAACCTTGGAAACGCCAACCCGGAAACCAGAACCCCAACCTGTAACAGTAAGCCCGATTCCTATCCCTACACCCAATAATGAGAGGTTCCGACCATTTTTTCGGAGGGTGCCACCCTAAGTTACCTGATACCCCTGTCAAATTCGATACCCCCAAACCCAAAACCCTAATGTAGGGGCCTTAGTAATTGGAATAGAGTTTTGGGCCCCTTTAGAGTATCATTACAATAATGATCCCTAACAGTAAGATTGGTAATTATTCAGGCTTCCATATTAATTAACCCTAACCTACATTCCTTAATGCCTCATGGCTGTAAGTGGCTGTGACATCCGAGGTGCCAGGCGGCAAGATAAAGCCTGGACTGTCTGGAGGCTGTTACGCGAAGCTTGAGGTTTAGGGTTATGGGTTTAATTAGGGTTTAGGGTTTAGGCGTTTAGCGTTTAGGGGTTTAGGATTTAGAGTTTAGGCTTTAAGGTTTAGTGTTTAGACAACGCCTTAACAAGGGCTTCTATCAGGGCTTTGGGTGGTTGTGGGCTCTAGAGGTTTAGGCCTTCAGGGCTTAGGGATGTTAGGGCTTTGGGGTGTTCGATTCCATTGCGTTGCGGAAGCTTCTGATGATCGAAGCCCCCATCATTCTGAAGCCCGCACATTCTCAGAGGAATCACGTTGAGACTTTGCTGCCTGTTGAGGTTTGGGACTTGGACTTCTGATGGATTTAAAAATTCTGCTTCGGCGAATTTGTGGGTGGAGCGGCTTTAGAATCAATGCTGCAGCATAAACCCTAAACCCTAAACCCTACACCCCAAACCCATAAACCCTGAACCCCTAAACCCATAAACCCTAAGCCCCCAAAGCCCTAAACTATCCCAGGGCTTAAGCCGAGGGGGGAGTTCAAGTCAAGGCAAGGGCCGACCTGACTGTGAGGTCCTGCCCGTTCCCAGCCTGGTTAGCTGGGGACAGAAATGGCGAAAGGTAGGGGCGTTGACAATTGGAATAGGGTTTAGGGTTCAGGGTTTAGGGTTTAGGGTTTAGGGCAAAGTTTAGGGTTTAGGGTTGAGCTGCTACTTTTTATGTGCATGCACATAAAAAGTAGCAGCACGAGGTCCTGCCCGTTCCCATCGTGGTCAGGTTCCCCAGCTCTGCCAGAGATTGCGAAATGTAGAGGCGTTGATAATTAGAATTGGGCTTTGGAGAATCTTTTGCCACATTTATATTCAGCAAACCCGAAATAGTATTGGTAATTATCTAGGCCCCTATAGTAGCATGCACGAAGAGACATGGGCTCGAGGCCCAAACGTTGCCTTACTACTTTCGCCAGACCGCAGGAAACTGCGTCTTGTTCATGACCAGAAGATGCTATATCTTCCTTTTGATATGAACTCACGATCATCGCTGTATTGAAGTTCGCGGGCTATCAATTTAGAATTACTTTCGAACAGGTGCTTCGGAAAGACGATAAAGGGCACTAAATAATAACACAAGCCGCTGCCTATGACTTAGACCTACAAACCCTAAACCAGAACAAACCCTAGGGGCCTAAAGCCCTTAACACAAAACCCTGAAACCCTAAACCCATGAACCCTACTGTAAACCTCTGATAACCCTAAACCCCTAAACCCAAAACCCAAAACCCCTAAACCCAAAACCCCTAAACCCAAAACCCCTAAACCCTAAACCCTGAACCCTAAAACCCATGCAAAGCCCTTGACGCAATCGCCTCCTGAAGCGTAAACCTCTAAACCCAAAACCCCTAAACCCTAAACCCTAAAACCCTAAACCCTAAAGCCCTAAAGCCCTGAATTCTATCGCCTCCTGGAGCATCCGCTTCGGCCCAGCGCGCAGGCGGCAAAGCCGCCAGCGCCGGGCCTGGCCGGCCCAGCCTCGGCCGAGACTGGAGGGAGGGATGCATTCAACGGTTTAGGGTTTAGGTTTAGGGTTTAGGGTTTAGGGTCTAGGGTCTAGGGTTTAGGGCTTAGGGTTTAGGGTTTAGGGTTTGAGACTGGAGGGAGGGATGCAGAGGGGCTTTTTGGTTTTTGGGGTTTAGGGTTAGGGGGTTTAGAGTTTAGGGTTTTAGGGTTTATAGAGGGAGGGATGCAAGAGGGGGCTTCAAGCGGTTTTGGGGTTTAGGGTTTAGGGGGTTTAGGGGCTCCAAGCGGTTTAGGGTTTAGGGTTTTTAGGTTTATAGGGGGTCTAGAGTTTAGGGATTTAGGGTCTTAGGGGTTTAGGGTTTTAGGCTGTAGGGTTTAGGGGTGAGTTAAAGGTTTCGGGCGTAGGTTTCATGGATAGGTCTCCAAATGTCGGCACCCTTTTGCATCCCCAGCAGAGCACGCCAGCATTACGACATGGGCCGTGAATTCCTACTCGAGAAGGATGCCCATAAGGTATAGACTATAGCTCTTTCCTGTAGTGTTGCACCTTCAAGCGGAAGGAGTTCCCCTACTTGCTTAGTACGCCATTCCGGTAACAACAACTCCGTCTCTTAAGCTCAGGTTCTGCATATAACACAGAACCCTAAACCAAAACCGTAAAGCATATAACAAAGATGCAGGGTTTCGGCTTCGGTCAACTCAGCAAGCAAGGTTTGCCGCGAACAAAACTACGCTTGGAGTCGCTTGGAGATTAGGGCTCGGCAGTCCAGGCAAAAAAGGGGCCTTGATAATTGGAGCAGGGTCTTGGGGCCCATTATGATATATTTATAATAAGGAAACCTCAAAATAATATTGGTAGTGATTTAGGACTAACGGCCCTAAAATAGAGACATTTAGCCGCAAATTTCTTGTTGATGCCGCAGTGGCGTAGCAGCGACCAGGTCAGCCAATGCCTCCGCCAAGACCCTACAGTCAGTCCTACACCCCATATCCTTATAGTGTACACCCCGGATATACCTGCCTCTCTACACAAGGGTACAAAGCATAGGTAAAGTAGCGCTCGTGGCCCTGCAAACAAGATGGTGAGTGTCAACATCTACAACCTAAACCTTAGACTCTAAGCCCACAGCCCTGAGCTCTAAACCCTCAGAGAGACTTCTAGAAGCGTTACAGAACTCTCAAACCCCAAAACCTCAAAGCCCTGAGCCCCACAACCCTTTAACAACATCAACGAACCTTTGTAGAACTCTCATGGAGCTCTTGTAGAACCATCATAGAACTTATATAATCTTAAAGAACCTTTGACCCTGTACCCAACATCATCTCTTATCGGACATAGCTTATAGACCCCTAAAGCAGAAGCCAGAAAGTTGGAACATCACTATCCCCATGCCCTTGAGGTAGAGTATAAGGGATCCAAGCACTAATCATCCTAATTCCATGTTCCAACTTTCTGGGGTTCACTATAAAGCCCTTCAAGCCCCAGACTTCCTCTGAGACCCTAAACCCAAAAACCCCTAAATAAACCCCTAAGCCCCCAATATAAACCCTAAACCCCTAAACCCTAAACCCCTATGTAAACCCTAAACCATCAACAACCCCCCCTAAACCCTAAACCCTAAACCCTTAACCCTAAACCCTAAACCCTAAACCCTAAACCCTAAACCATCAACAACCCCCTCCAATGCGGTACCTCGAGGACACCGGTGCCGAGCCGGCGCGGAGGCTGCGGCCAAGGCCTCGGCTCTTTCGGGTCTCTCGGGTTTAGGGGTTTAGGGTTTAGGGTTTAGGGTTTAGGGTTTAGGGTTAGGGGTTTAGGGTTTAGGGCTAAGGGTTCTATGAAGCTTGCATGGGGTTTCTATACATGGGGGTTCTATGAAGGCTGTATGAAGGGTTCTAGAAGGGTTGAGGCTTCTGAGTACGTAGTTCGATGTAAAGCTTCTTTGGGATTGGGACTGGAGGCTATCAGGGCTTAGGAAATCGGGACTTAAGGCTGCAGGGTTCCAGGGTCAATATGGATTAAGGGCTTTTTTGGGGTTTAGGCAGCTTATGGTTTCGGGTTTAGACTTTAAGGTTTCGGGTTTAGGGACTTCGGCCGCCTTCCAACAGCAACAAGCACTCCCAACAACCGACCTTCAGATGGACCTTGTTAAATACAAGGAAGTATTCATCAGGAACCTTAACATGTATGTTGCTCATAATTACTGAAAATATCCATTGGAAACCGATTCCAGTTTTGTCATGCCTTATTTATAGCGCTAGGCCCTTACGGAACGGTTGTAGAACTTGTTACGGAAACCTGGTACACAAATGCTCTGGCGATGAAGGCCCTATATGCAGCCTTGAACCCTCTATTCCAAAGTATCCAATCCGAAACCCCAAAATTCTCAACCCTGGACTCCTAAAGATTCTTGCCCAAACCCCAAACTCCGTATTCCCAGTGAGTCCGGGGATCTCGAGATGCCGCGACGCAGACGTCGCTCGCCTCGGCTTGCCGTGTGAGGCTTTAGGGCTCTAGGATTTCAGGGTTTGGGGTTTATTACGGCTTAGGGTTCTAGGATTTCACTTCTACTATGGTTACGGGGACTACAAGGCTTTTTCGCACCCGCCCAGCTGACTACATTACAGGTTTGGGGCTTTTGATTTTAGGGCTTATTGCTTAGGGCGTATTGCTTAGGGCTTAGAGTGCGGACTGAACTGAGTGGGATAGGAGATTGAGCAACGAGGCGTTTCTTCTTGGTATCGTTGACCGTTGTCTTTTGCTCTGGAATCCCCGCTGGCGATGATTCTGAACGGCTGCCCTCCTTGTGACTCACAATGTGCTCTTAGAACCCTCGAATAGGATAATACTGTTGCCGATGGAACTGCTCACGCTAAGCTATACTGTGGCATCTTTTGGTAGCATGGCCTCTCTAGTCCTAACACTCCTAACACATTCCGTATGCACCCAGGACTAGACATCTGAGCCTCAAATTTTACATTCAGAAAACCGCCCCACACCGAAAAGACTTAGGGGCCTGTGTTCTGGGTGCACAGAACAAGAAGCCATATTCTGCTCAGCGAGGCCGCTGGCGGAAGATCGACTTAGCACAGATTTTTTGTGAGCGTCATTACCCAAAGTTTAGCGTTTAGGGTTTAGGG